>QEPC01009348.1:451886-495799 GCA_003113815.1 Sphenodon punctatus | reverse complement strand
GCTTGTAAAAGTTGTTGAAGACAGGAGACACTTAATTTAGTGTCCTGTCCTGAGTCTTCCTGCTGTTCAAAGTGCTGCCATGGAAAGGCATAATTGCAGCCTGTGCTCCACAGAGAGAGGCACAGTTGGCTTCCTCCTCCCTTCCTGCTGTCAGTGCTGAGGAGCAGGGAACAGATGCACTTGCATCGGAGGAATCACTCATGGGAAATCGAGCGGGCTGCCATACTGACAGGCTCTATCCCTTCAATGCGCCTCACAGGAAATCGAGCGGGCTGCCATACTGACAGGCTCTATCCCTCCAATACGCCTCCCTCTTTGAAGGGATGGTGAACGGGCACCTGGAGGCACCGACGGTCCCGGTGCAGCACACTGACTCTTGTACCGAAAGGTCAGAAATAGAAGGAGCTGCCAAAACAGTCCCCTCCACCCCAAGGCTAGGCACCCTGGGGGAAGCCGTGTGGGAACGGGCTGTAGAGGAAATGTTTTCTGTTTCCCCTCTAGTTCCTGTAGGAGCACGGGGAGTCGCAGCACCCTTTCCCTCAGCCCCGGGGCTTGAGGCAGGAGCAGTCTGGAGCATCGTGCTCTGTCCCAAGGCAGATAAGGCATTGGCCTGTGAGGACCTTTACCTGTCATTCTCCTACCACAGGCAAAGCATTGTTTGAATTGATGTATAGTACCTGTCATAACTGAGATAGTGAGCTAAATATATGTCAGTAAGCCGCGAAGCGGTTGGAAGGAACTGTTGGGCTTAGACGGGAGGGTGCCTTATATAGGGTGGGGGGGCGTGGTTTTAAAACATGAGCTTGGTATATGCCGGTAAGAGAAGGGCGCACATGCGCAAACCCATTTGAGAATGGGAGGAGCCACTCGAAGAAAAATAGAAGGTTGCTACCTTGTAAACAAGGTTCTTCGAGATGGCTCCGACCATTCTCACAAATGGGTTTGCGCTTGCGCGCCCTTCTCCTATCGGCAGTTACCAAGTTAATTATATGAAAACACGTGACATGCATGCAGCCTACCGTATATAAGACCCCTCTCCCATTCCATGCACCAGTTCCTTCCAACCCTGAGGATGCATGAAAATTTCACGCGGGGAAGGGTGAGCATTTGTGAGAATGGTCAGAGCCATCTCAAAGAACCTTGTTTACAAGGTAGCAACCTTCTGTTCTTCTTCGAGTGGCTCCTCCCATTCTCACAAATGGGAGAGTACCAAGCCCAGTCCTAGGAGGTGGGGAAATTTTTCATCAAACAGTAAACAAAAGTGAATGATAAAATCTTTAATAAATAAGCCAAACAAATGGCAAGCAAAGGTACAACTTTAACAAGTCAGAATGGTGACTAAAGGAATCACCCTAACCGGGGATTCCTGAGGTAAGTATAGCCTGACCCAGTGCATTATGAACGTGGGAGGCAAGGTGAATGGAGTAGCATTTAATAAACGTACTCGGTGAGCTCCAAGTGACTGCTCTGCATATCTCAAGAGGAGAGATATTTGCAAAAGCAGCAACAGAGGCTCCTGTGGCTCTGATAGAATGAGCCCTAAGATTAGGAGGCGGTGGGAGCCCTTTACTTTGGTAAGCAGATAAAATGGCGTGGACCAGCCACTTGGAGATAATCTGGGAGGAAACTTTCTTTCCCAGAGATGAAGGAGCCGGGGAAAGAAACAAATGATCTGACTTCCTGAAAGTAGCAGTTCTATCTAGGTACATGAGAACTGCCCTTCTCACATCCAAAGTGTGAGCTTCTGCTAGCTCCTGAGACTGGTGGGGTGGGGAGCAAAACTGGGAAAGAACAATCCTTTGCACTAAATGGAATTTAGAGATGTGTTTAGGGATAAATGATGGGTGAGCTGCAATCTCCAACCTATCAGGAAAGGGCTGGAGGTAAGGCTCATGAATGAATATAGCTAGGAGTTCACTTAGCCTACGCAAAGCGGTAACGGCAACGAGGAAGCAAGTCTTAATGGTTAAATTCCACAAACTTGATGTGTGCAACGGTTCATAAGAAGGGCCCCTTAAGACCTCTAACACCAGGGGAAGATCCCAGGAGGACACCGGTTGCTTGTGGGGAGAAAAAAGGTTGTTAATACCTCTGAGAAAAGATTTAACCAATGGGTGGGGAAAAAGTTAATCTGTCCCCTGAACCTTAACGTTTCTAGAAATAGTGGAGAGGTGAACCCTAATGGAAGAGAGGGCGTGACCTTTTTCTGCTAAGTGTAAGAGGTATTGGAGGACTGTCTGGACCGACAGGTTGGAGTCTGAAATATTAGTGTCCGTCCTGCAGCAAGAGAATCTCTTCCACTTCGCAGAGTAAGATCTATTTGTAGATGGTCTAATATCATTCTGAAGGACAAACGATAATCTGTCCTCCATATCTATTCCCTGTAAATTCTCCAAGCATGGAGGTTGAGGCGGGAGATCTGTGGGTGGGCTTCCTGTCGTTGGGACTGGTACAGGAGGGTAGGGGATTTGCCCAGAGGTAGGTACTCTGAGGCGAGAGTCAAGAGGTTCGAGAACCACATTTGTCTGGGCCAGTACGGGGCGATTAGGATGAGGTTCGCCCCCTGTATCTGGATTTTGTCTAATACCCTGGGTATTAAGGGGATAGGGGGAAAGGCATAACAAAGATGATCTTTCCAGTTCAGGGAGAAGGCATCCCCCAGCGATGACGGGTCGTGTCCCGCTCAGGATGCAAATAGGGGGCATTTGGATGATGTTGCCATGGCAAAGAGATCTCTCATTGGCATGCGCCACTGGAGTGTCAGCCTGTGGAATGCTGGAGTCGCCAGCTGCCACTCGTGGTTCTCCTGGCCGAGTCTGCTCAATATGTTGGCCCTGGAGTTCTCTGTCCCCGCCACATGGGTGGCCAATAGATGAATATTGTGGGCCCTTGCCCAGTGCCATATTTCCAAGGCCAACTGACACAGGTCTGGTGATCTGGTACCCCCCTGCTTGTTCAGGTACCAGACAGCTGTCATATTGTCTGATGCAATCGTCACTACCCGGCCACGGAGATACCGCTGGAAATAACCTAGTGCTTCTCGAATAGCAATGGTCTCCAACATGTTGATATGGAGATCCTTGTGAGTGCTGTCCCAGGATCCTGCAATGTCCATGTTTTCTAGATGTGCTCCCCACCCTGTTAACGAAGCATCTGTGGTTAGGGTACACTCAGAAACAGGGGGGGCAAAAGGCATTCCTGCCAAGACAAAACTCTCATCGTTCCAGACACTCAGAGAATCTAATACTGATCTAGTGATTGCTACCCTTTTATTGGGTGGATCAGACAACAGGTTAAAAACCCTCAGTAGCCACAACTGAAAGGGTCACATGAATAACCTTGCAAATGGGGTGGTAGCCGTGGTGGAGGCCATAAGTCCGAGCATACGCTGGAACTTCTTAATGGGGTGTCTCTTATGATTTCAAAACGTGCCTATTAAGGCACTTATATTAAGAAACCTTTCCCTGGGAGCAAAAATCCTTTGCCTTACTGAATCTAGAATAGCTCCAATGTATGGGACTGATTGTGACGGAGTCAAGCTCGATTTCTCCCTATTAACTGATATCCCCAGATCACGGCAAAGGTTCAATGTAAAGGAAATTGCCTGGGACAGGGAGGAAGGGAACTGCGCTATCAAGAGCCAATCGTCTAAATATGGAAAAATGGCTATGCCATGTCCCCTAATAAATGCAATAACTGGGGCCATCACCTTTGTGAACACCCTCGGGGCTGAGGAGAGGCCAAAGGGGAGGGAGCAGAATTGGTAGTGCATAGAATTATGGCAGAATCTAAAGTACTGCCTGGAAGAAGGATGCAATCTCACGTGGAAGTATGCGTCCTTCAAATCAATCACAGCATACCACTGCGATCCAGATAAATGAGACCTTAATGAGTTAAGCGTAAGCATCTAAAACTTAACATACTTAACAAACCTATTTACAAAACAAAGATCGAGAATAGGTCTGTGCCCCCCAGATTTTTTATCAATTACAAAATAATTAGAGTAACAGCCCCTGCCATGTTCATTCAAGGGAACAACCTCTATGACACCCTTGGTATACAATTCAACAATCTCTTTATTCAACGTTTCTGCCTGAGCAGACGAAAGTGAAACAAAAGCAGAAGGTCTGCAACAAGGAGGCAGGGAGGCAAATTGGACCCTGTATCCCCCACAAATAACTGTAAGCACCCACAAGTCAGTGGTGATAGCCTCCCAGGAGTGAAAAGCATCAAACAGAGTGAACTCAAAACTAGCTGACAAGGTAATTGCCCCAGCCGAGATGATTGAGGCATCCCATAGTTGTCAGCGTCTACCCCTGGAACTTGGGGCTGGAAACTGCTGCTTAGGAGCAGATCTATGCTTAAGGGAGGAGTACTGGTACTTGGGTCTTCCCCCATAACTGAAAGAGGAGGTATTAGAATAGTACCTCCTACTATACGGCTGAGAGGGTGGATAGTACTGCCTCTGAGGATGGTATGCAGATTGGTGGCTGTATGGTCGATGGAGGGAGGAAGAGGATTGGTCCCTCTGCATGATCTTCATCTTTTGCACAGTAGTTTGGGACTTTTGGATCTTGTCCAACACTTCATCAGTGTCCTTTGCGAAAAGTCCTGACTGATCAAAAGGAAGACCTTCTATACGGGCTCGATGGTGATACTCGAGCTTTGTACCACGCAGCCAGGCAAACCTGCGGGTCACTATTGCGTTCGCCACCGCCCTCGCTGCTGTTTCCGAGGAGTGGCGGGCTGTATGCAGTTGACAGTGTGCAGTAGCCGTCCCTTCAACGCAGAGTGCCTGGAGGGTTTTCTGAGAATCAGCGGGGAGACTGGGGGCCAGTCTCTGAACTTCTCGCCACAGATAATGCTGAAAAGTTGCCATGCCCACCGCATAATTAGCTGTGCGCATGAGCATTGTGGCGGAAGCAAAAGCCTTACGACCGAAGACATTCCTGTCCGCCGGGGATGTCTCTTGGGAAGCTTTTTGAAATTTTTCTGCTGAGGCAGAGACAATAAGGGAATTAGGGAGAGGATGCTTAAAAAATACAGACCCTTCTTCAGGGGGAAAAAGGTACAATGAACTACTAGCCGATGATATGGGCTGAATGGAAGCCGGGGTTGCCCAGAGATTTTCAGCCTCTGCCGTGTGTTTTTTGAAAAGAGGCAAAGACAGTTTTGGCTGCACTGGCTTCTCTACCAGAGAATATGCAGGGTCCTCTTCTTGCTGGGAAATAGGGATCGTGGCAATATTCAATGCCTCAGAGAATCTTTTTAGCAACCTCTGGAATTCTCTGTGCTCTTGTGATGAGGCAGATAACATGGGGGTCTGCACCTCGTCTGAGGGCGGAGGAGAAAGAGACTCTGGGTCTTGGGCTTCTAACGGCTCCTCGACGTTGAGAGTCTCTGAGGCTGGTGTGGAGAGAGGAATTTCCGACTCTCGATGCTCTGGTGATGAATGCTTACTAGGGAGGGCTCTCAATAAAGCTGTTTTGTATTTCTTTCTGCGAGACACCTTCTTAAGATGTCTCTCCATGCGGCACTTAAAAAGCCGAGCAGCCTCCTGGGCAGTGGCATCGGGAAGCTCCCCAGCCATGGAAGGCACCGGCGTCGAGGGAGCTGCAGGTCCAGGCTGCCTGGACGTCGAGAGGCGCTCCCTCGACGTTGAGAGTCTATCGACGTCGAGAGCCCGTGCCTGGATGGCGAAAGCCTACCTCTCGACATCGATCATCTGTGTGTCGACGTTGAGCGCCCTCTAGAGGGCGAGCGTCGGACCGGTGCTGAAGTAATCCGCTCCCTGGACGTCGAGAGTCGTCAACGTCATTGAATAGAAGATTGAGAGCGTTGAGACCTCCTCGATGTCGAGAGGGTTATGGACCTCCTCTGTTTAGCGTCTGTTGAGGCTGTCATCCGACGTCGACGGTCTCGACCTCTAGAAGGGAGACCTCGACACCCCTCGAGACTGCGAGGGGGCTGATTTCTGCGTCGTAGCCTTTATTAATTGCTGCAGGCAGGATACGAGAATTGAGGTATCCTTCTTCCTCTCAGCTTCTTGCCTCTTTAAGAACATCAAAGTGCAATCATCTTGGTAAACGCTCTTGGAGTGGTCTTGGTGACGAGGGGTGGAGGGAAAGGCAGCCGTCAGCCACTGAAGCGAAGGGGGCTGATACGGAGACGCTCTAAATTTAGGATCGACGTCCTCCTCAGCAGCGTAGAGGGGTGATCCAATACAGAGAGGGGAACCCTGCGGGGCAGAGGCCGCCGCGAGGAAAGCCTCCTCATCAGATGATAGTAACGGGGAGATGGAGCGAACCGCCAACATGGCAGGCTCCTTCCCATACTCAATTAAGCTCCTCTTAGGGGAGGGCGATAGCTCGTCTCTCAGTCTAGACGTGGAAGGCTGAGGTGAGCTGCGGTCCGAGGCGACGGAGGCACTGCACCCCGCCGAAACCATCTCCTCCGCTCCAATGCTGGGCAATTTGGGTGATGGGGAGTGGGACCTGCGTTTAGTTGACTTACTCTGTCTTTCCTTGTCCTCTAGCTCCTTCAGTAAGGCAGGAAGCCTGAGAGCTCTCTGCTTCAAAGATTTAGACTTGAATGTCAAATATTCAGGGCATTCCTTCGGATCGTGAGCAGTGCCCAGACAAATTAAACATTGCCCATGCGGGTCCTTCGTGGTCATTTTGTGGCCACAAGACAAGCATTTTTAAAAAGAATGTTTAACGGTAGACATATTGACTTAACTCGATAACTACAGATAGCCGCAAAGCGGTTGGAAGGAACTGGCGCATAGAATGGGAGAGGGGTCTTATATACGGTAGGCTGCGTGCACATCACGCGTTTTCATATAATTAAGTTGGTAACTGCCAATAGGAGAAGGGCGCGCAAGCACAAACCCATGTGTGAGAATGGGAGGAGCCACTCGAAGAACAAGGTTCTTCAAGATGGCTCCGACCATTCTCACAAATGGGTTTGCGCTTGCGCGCCCTTCTCCTATCAGCAGTTACCAAGCTCATTAGCTGAAAAAACACGTGACGTTCACCTGCCCCCACCCTATATAAGGCACCTTCCCGCCCAAGCCCACAGTTCCTTCCAACCCTGAGACTGCATGAGAAAATGGACTGGAAGGGTGGGCATTTGTGAAAATGGTTAGAGCCATCTCGAAGAACCTTGTTTACAAAGTAGCAACCTTCTGTTCTTCTTCGAGTGGCTCCTCCCATTCTCACAAATGGGAGAGTACCAAGCCTAGATACAGGCGGGAAATTTTCTATATGCAATAAAGTATCCGTGTGCTTAAGGTAAAACATGTTTAATAACAGCTACAGTAACAAATAGAGTTCAGATAAACAGTAACGTATCAATGCCTACTGAAGCTGAGGCTTACTGAGGGATTGCAGTAGTTAGAATGGCCTGCCCCCAAGGCTGTGTGTGCCTGAGAGGCAAGGTGTATTGAGTAGTGTTTGATAAAGGTGCTGGGTGAGCTCCATGTGGATGCCCTACAAATCTCCTGAGGGGAGATATTTGCAAAAGCAGCTGTGGAAGCTCCTGTGGCTCTAATGGAATGAGCCCTGATGTTACGAGGTGGCAACAGGCCCTTCAATTGGTAAGCAGAAATAATTGCGTGTACCAACCACTTGGAAATGGTCTGGGAGGAAACTTTTCTTCCCAGAGAGGGTGGGGCAGGGGACACAAACAAATTATCAGATAGTCTGATGTTGGCAGTTCTACTCAGGTAAGAGAGAACAGCTCTTTTGACATCCAAAGTATGAGTGGCTGCTAATTCCTCATTATCGGGGGGGGACAAAATTGGGGAAGCATAATCTTCTCTGCCAAGTGAAACCTAGCAACTTGCTTAGGAATAAATGAAGGGTGTGCTGATATTTCCAATCTATCTGGGAAAGATTGGAGGTATGGCTCCTGGATGAAAATGGCTGCTAGTTCACTCACTCTGCGTAAGGAGGTTACAGGCACCAGGAAGCATGTTTTAATGGTTAAGTTCCATAAACTCGAAAGGTTAATAGGTTCATAAGGATGAGACATTAAAGTCTCCAACACCAGTGGAAGGTCCCAAGAGAGTAGTGGTTGCTTGCCGGGGGGGGGGGGGGGGAGGTTATTAACACCCCTGAAAAAGGATTTCACCGACAGGTGAGAAAATAATGAATCTGAACCCTCTACCTTTACCTGCCTAGAGATAGCTGAGAGGTGTACCTTGAGAGAGGAGAGGCAGAGGCCTTTCTCTGCCAGCTGTAGCAGATATTGTAAGATTATTTGCACAGACAATTGGGAAGGAGAGATGGAATTTTCTACAAGTCAATATGAAAATCGCTTCCACTTAGCCGAGTAAGAACAACCTGTGGATGCTTTTATGTCGTTCTGAAGGACAAACGCTAGTTTATCTGTTGGATCTATTCTTTGTATATCCTCCAAGCATAAAGATTAAGGTGTGGGATCGTTGGATGGGAGATCTGCTGTTGGGTAAGCAACAGGAGATTGGGAGCATTCCCTAAGGGTAGGAACTCTGATGAAATCCTTAGCAGGTCTGGGAACCACATCTGGCGTGGCGAGTATGGGGCTACTAATATCAGATTGGCCCCCTGCCTCAGGACCTTGTCTATCACCTTGGCTATTAAGGGCACCGGGGGAAAGGCATAGCAAAGTTGAGGTTTCTAGTTTAGGGAGAACGCATCTCCCAGAGATAGCGGGTCGTGGCCCACTCGAGATGCAAATTGTGGGCATTTGGAGGAGACTGCTGTGGCGAACGGGTCTATCAGTGGATAACCCCAGTGACGAGTCAACCTCTGAAACGCCCGAGAGGATAGTTGCCACTCGTGCTGTTCCTGGCTGAGCCTGCTCAGGATGTCCGCTCTGGAGTTGTCCTTTCCTGCCACATGCGTAGCAAGGAGATGAATCCTGTGGGCTCTTGCCCACTGCCATATCTGCGTTGCTATCCGACAGAGGTCTGGTGATCTGGTACCTCCCTGTTTGTTCAGGTACCAGACCGCTGTCAAGTTGTCACAAGCAACTGTCACTACACGCCCATGGAGATGCTGCTGGAAATAGTCTAGTGCTTTTTGAATAGCCATGGTCTCCAACATATTGATGTGGAGGTCCTTTTGGCTGTTGTTCCATGTTCCGGCAATGTCCCTGTGGTCGAGATGCACTCCCCATCTTGTCAAGGAAGCATCTGTGGTTAAGACACAGTCAGAAACAGGACAGGTGAATGGCATACCTGCTAACACAAACTGCTTATTATTCCATACCACCAGAGAATCTAAAACGTGTTTAGGGATCTTGACCCTTTTGTTGGGTGGATCCGACAAAGGGTCAAATGTACTCAACAGCCACAGCTGAAAAGGCCTCATGAAGAGACGTGCAAACGGGGTGGTGGCGGTGGTAGAAGCCATAAGGCCCAGCAGACGCTGAAAGCGTTTGATGGGCTGTTTCTTATGTCTTGAAAGTAGGTTTACCATGTTAGAAATATCTACAAACCTGTCCATGGGAGCAAAAATCTTGCCCCTAGTGGAATCTAGTATGGCTCCGATGTAAGGAATCCTCTGTGAAGGAGTTAATTGGGATTTCTGTATATTAATAGAAAAGCCCAAATCGTGGCAGAGGTCTAAGGTTATAGAGACTGCCTTAGTCAGGGCCTCTGGAGAATCAGTGACCAATAACCAATCATCCAGATATGGATAAATGGCTATACCCTGCTTTCTAATGAAAGCAATTACTGGAGCCATCATTTTCGTGAACACCCTAGGGGCTGAAGAAAGTCCAAAAGGGAGAGAGGAAAACTGGTAATGTATAGCATTATGGCAAAACCTGAAAAATGGCCTGGATGCAGGATGCAACCTGACATGGAAGTATGCACCCTTCAAATCTATGACTGCATACCATTGGCCCCAATGTAAGTGCGATTTCAATGAGCTCAGAGTAACCATTTTAAATTTAAAGTACTTTACAAATAGGTTAACAAATCTGAGGTCAAGGATGGGTCTGTGACCTCCATCTTTTTTATCTATGACAAAATACTTGGAATAGCATCCCTTCTTTATGTCCTTTGGGAGAACTGTTTTTATAACACCCTTGTGGTATAATGCAACAATTTCTTTATTTAGGATATCTGCGTGTGGAGTAGAAAGATTAACATTAGCAGGTGGTCTGCAACAAGGAGGTAAAGTGAGGAACTGAATTTTGTAGCCCCAACAGACAACTGACAACACCCAAGAGTCAGAGGTGATAGTTTCCCAGAAGTGTAAGGCATTGAACAAGGCGTATTCAAAATTGGGTGAACTGGTTAATGCCTCCTCCCGTACTACCCCGGGTGCCAGTAGTTGTCATCGTCTTCCCCTGTTGGAAGGGGTTGCAAACTGCTGCTTATTGCCCGGTCTTTGTCTAAAGGAAGAAGAGGGGTACTTGGGCTTCCCTCCATAGCTAAAAGATGAGGTGGAAGGATAATACCTCTTGTTATAAGGCTGTGTGGAAGGATAATGCTGCCTTTGTTGTCGCTGGTAAGGCGCCTGATGTTGATAAGGTCGGTGGGAGGAAGAAGCAGAAGATTGGTCCTGTTGGGCAATCTTCATTTTCTGGGCCGTTGTCTTTGATTTTTGGATTCTGTCGAGAACCTCATCCGTGTCTTTCGCAAAAAGGCCGGATTGGTCAAAGGGTAGGCTCTCTATGTGGGCTCGATGATGGTATTCGAGCTTTGTCCCCTAAGCCAAGCGAATCTTCTCATAACCACTGCATTGGCCACTGCTCTAGCAGCTGTTTTGGATGAATGGCGAGAGGTATGAAGCTGGTAGCGTGCAGTAGCTGTACCCTCTGCAGCCAAGGACTGGAGGGTCTTTTGTGAGTCCTTAGGTAGGGTAGGAATCACCTTTTGCACTTGTTGCCAGAAATAGTGCTGGAAGGTAGCCATGCCCGCCAAGTAGTTCGCTGTTCTCATGAGCATGGTAGCTGACGCGAATGTCTTCCTTCTGAAGACGTCAATTCATCGGCTGTCTCTGTCTGCAGCTGAAGTTTGTTGTGAAGACTTTTGAAATTTCTCAGCTGAGACAAACAATCAGAGAATTAGGCAGAGGGTGTTTAAAAAATATTGAGCCCTCTTCTGGTGGAAACATGTAGAAAGAGCTACTAGCCATTGAAACTGGCTGGATAGCAGCCGGGGTAGCCCACAGCTTTTCTGCCTCTGCTGCATGTTTTTTAAACAGAGGAAGAGTTAGTTTAGCCTGCACCGGCTTGTCAACCAGTTAGTAGGCTGGATCGACCTCCTGTTCCGATATAGGCACTGTAGTAACGTTAAGTGCCTCCGAGAACCTCTTAAGCAGGTGCTGGAACTCTCGATGTTCCTGTGATGTCACTGACGTCGTAGGTGCCTGGACGTCATCTGAAGGCAGAGGGGACAAAGACTCTGGGTCTCCAGAGTCCTCAGATTCCTCTACGTCGAGACTAATATCGACGTCTTGTATAGTGTGAATGCTCTCCACCTCTTCCGGTTCGGGAGGGGTAGAACGGGAAGGTCTTGCTTTCAGCAAGGCTGCCCTATATGATCTGCATCGAGCAAGCTTTTTCTTTTGTTTAATCATTCTCTTCTTAAAGAGCTCTGTGCAGTCCAGGGCCGCGGCGTCAGGCAGTTGCGCCAATATAGACTGTTTCGAGGTCGAAGCCTGGACAGATGTAGGCTCCGTCGTCGAGCAACGTCGACGTCGATGAGTTGACTCATATTTGGAACGCCTATCTGGCGACGTCGAGGGGCATCGACATCGACGAGGTGCCTCGAGCTCAATCTGTTGCTCTGTTGACATTGACGAGATGTCTCGAGGTCAATCTGTTGTTCTCTTGACGTTGAGAGGGCTCTTGTCGACGTCGATGCTATCCCTGTCGACATTGTGGTGCTACGACGTCAAGGATCTCTACCTCTAGGTGGAGGTGAGGGAGATTTTGACTCAGACATGCCCGATCTCTGGGATGATTTGTCGGCAGTAGCCCTTATAAGCTGTTGCAGGCAAGAAACTAGGAGGCTGTTGTCCTTTTTTCTCTCTGCCTCCTGTTGCTTTAAGAATTGCAAAGTAAGATCCTCCTCCCTGATGCTGCCTCGCTGCTCTCGAGGTCAAGGGGGTTCTGGTCGAGCCTCAGCCAGCCACTGAAAGGTAGGGGGCTGGTAAGGTGATCCTTGGAATCTGGGCTCCACATCCTCCATAGCGGTGTAGAGAGGAGAGGCTATGTGGATGGGTGAAGCCTGGGAGGCCGAAGCCGTCGCCAGAAAAGCTTCATCCTCAGAGGATAAAAATGGGGATATAGAGCGATTCACCGTAATGGCAGGCTCTGACCCGATATGCACTGAGCTCCTCTTGGGTGAGGGAGATCTAGGTAGACTAGGGCTCTGGATAGATACGGCCGAGGCACTACTGACCGCTGCCACCGTTTCCTCCGCTCCAACAATGGGAATTTCTGGGGAGGGGGAACGGGACTTGTGTCTGGTGGACTTACTTTGTTTATCCTCCATCTCCTTGAGGAGGGCAAGAAGTCTGATGGCCCATTCCTTCCAGGCTTTAGGCTTGAGGAGCAAGCATTCTGGGCATTCAAGTTGATCGTGCCCAGTCCCCAGGCAAACTAGACATTGTCCATGGGGATCCTTTGTGGTCATTTTGCGTCCGCAGGAAACACATTTTTTGAAAGAGTGTCTAACGGTAGACATAATGAACTTACCTGATAAGCCGCGAAGCTGTTGCCAGGAACTGTGGGCTTGGGTGGGAAGGTGCCTTATATAGGGTGGGGGCGCGTGAACATCACGTGTTTTTTCAGCTAATGAGCTTGGTAACTGCCGATAGGAGAAGGGCGCGCAAGCACAAACCCATTTGTGAGAATGGGAGGAGCCACTTGAAGAAGGTTCTTCGAGATGGCTCCGAACATTCTCACAAATGGGTTTGCACTTGCGCGCCCTTCTCTTACCGGCAGTTACCAAGCTCATTAGCTGAAAACGTAAGACGTAAACACACCCCACACTATATAAGGCACTCTCCCGCCCAAGCCCAACAGTTCCTTCCAACCCTGAGAATGCCTGAGAAAATTTCAAGCGGGGTCGGAAGGGTGGGCATTTGTGAGAATATTTGGAGCCATCTTGGAGAACCTTGTTTACAAGGTAGCAACCTTCTGTTCTTCTTCGAGTGCCTCCTCCCATTCTCACAAATGGGAGAATACTAAGCCTAGTGACAGGCAGTGGGGGAAAATTTTCTGTGTATATATAAAAGTTAATATCATTTCCTCTAAACTCGTTTTGAGCAGATAATTGAGCATAACACCAGAGTGAACAACATGAAATTTAATGTCCTTAGACTCAAACCACAGCACTATTAACAATAGAGAATACCATGAATACATATGTTGCGAGAGGGAAAACCCTGTCATTGGGGCACAGTAGTAGATAGAATGGCTCGACCCAAGGAAAAATGCTCCTGGGAGGCTAAATGAATAGCGTAGTGGTGGATAAAGGTGGTAGGAGAACTCCAAGTGGCAGCTCTACAAATTTCTTGTGGGGCCACATTGGAGAATGCTGCTGTAGATGCTCCTGTAGCCCTAACAGAATGAGCCCTAAGACTGGGTGGGGGAGGGAGGCCGCTCTTTTCATAAGCGGAGGTAATCACACGTACCAGCCACTTAGAAATGGACTGAGATGAAGCCTTTGTACCCAAACTTTTAGGGGAAGGAGATACAAACAAGTTATCTGACTGCCTAATGGAGGCGGTTCTGTCCAGGTAAGCTAACACTGAAAATTTAACATCAAGCGTGTGTGCCAAAGCAAGTCTCTGATTCGTGGGGAGGGGAACAAAACTGGGGAAGAATAATCTTTTGAGATAAATGAAAACGAGAAACGTGCTTGGGGATAAACGAGGGATGAGCTGAGATTTCCAATCTGTCAGGGAAGACCTGCAAATAAGGCTCCCGTATAAATATAGCAGCGAGTTCGCTTACCCTCCTTAGGGAGGTGACCGCTACTAAAAAGCAGGTTTTTAGAGTTATATCCCAGAGAGATGACTGGTGCAAAGGTCCATAGGGACACCTACTTAAAACAGTCAAGGACCATAGGAAGGTCCCACTGGGAAATCGGCTGTTTAAATGGGGGGAAAACATTGTTGATGCCCCTAAAAAAGGACTTAACTAAGGGATGGGAGAACAAGGATTCCGAACTGCTTAAGGCAACTTGTCTAGATATAGCCGAAAGGTGGACTCATAGAGAAGCGAGGCAAAGACCACCTTCAGCAAGGTGAAGCAAATATTGTAATACCAGCTGTACAGACAGGTGGGACTCAGAGAAGGAATTTTCCATGAGCCAACAAGAAAACCTCTTCCACTTGGAAGCATATGACCTTCTGGTAGAGGGCTTAATGTCATTATTTAAAATGAAGGTCAACCTATCATGAGAATTTAAACTGTACAGATCCTCCATGCATGGAGGTTGAGTCGAGGAAGATCTGGGTAGGGTGGGTTCCTGTGGCTGAGGGACAACAGGTTCCTGTCGCTCCCTAATGGAAGGGAGTCCTGAGACAGAGACTGAAGGTCTAGAAACCAGATCTGCCTGGGCCAGAATGGGGCTATCAGGATTAGGTTCGCACCCTGTAGCCGAATCTTGTGCAATACCTTGGATAACAACGGGAAGGGGGGGAAGGTGTAACAAAGCTGAGGTTCCCACCGAAGAGCGAAGGCATCCCCCAGGGATGGGGGGGTCGTGGCCCGCTCTGGAACAAAAGAGGGGGCACTTCGTAGTCGTGATCGTGGTGAATAGATCCAAGTGTGGAGAGCCCCATCGGAGGAGAAAATGATAAACACAAGGGGACAGCTGCCACTCGTGATTGTCCTGATTGAGGTGACTCAATATGTCTGCCCTGGTGTTCTCCTTGCCTGCCACGTGGTGAGCTAAGAGATCTATGGCCCGAGCCCTTGCGAAGTGCCAGATTTTTAAAGCAATACGACATAGGTCTGGGAACCTTGTCCCTCCCTGTTTGTTTAGATACCATATAGATGTCATATTGTTGCAGGAAACCGACACTACCAAGCTGCTTAGATGAGTCTGAAAATGTTTTAGAGCCTTTAAAATAGCAATGCCCTCTAAGAGGTTGATGTGTAGCTCCCTCACAGCTGTTCCAAGATCCCGAGATGTCCATCTAGTGGAAATGCGCTCCCCAACCTGTTGAGGAAGCATCAGTCGTTAGAATGCAATCAGACACAGGATCGATAAAAGGCAAGCCGGCCAAGACAAAATGCTTAGTATTCCATACTGACAGAGAATCTAAAATCTGTTTGGTAACCTTGACTCTTTTAGTGGGAGGATCATAGATAGGGTTGAAAACACTGAGGAACCAGAGTTGGAAAGGCCTCATAAAGAGCCTGGCAAAGGGAGTGGTAGAGGTAGTAGAGACCATTAAACCAAGTAGGCGTTGAAAATATTTAATGGGCTGACGTCTGTGCCTTGAGAGTGAACAAATCATGGCAGAAATGTCCTAAAATCTCTCAATTGGAGCGAAGACTCTACCAGCAGTGGAGTCTAGTATAGCCCCTATGTAGGAGATACGCTGGGAAGGGGGGACTTTTGTTCATTTACAGACAGGCCCAAATCGTGGCAAAGCTGAAGAGTAAAAGAGACTGCCTTAGAGACAGCAGCAGGCGAATCAGCAACTAGCAGCCAATCATCTAGGTACGGGTAGATGGGAAAACCTTGTCGCCTAATGTACGCTATTACCGGGGCGATGACCTTAGTAAAAACCCTAGGGGCTGAGGATAGGCCGAAAGGCAGGGAGGCAAACTAGTAGTGCTGGTTATCATATAGGAACCTAAAGAATTTTTGGGAGGAAGGATGGAGGCATACATGAAAATAAGCATCCCTCAAATCAATAACAGCATACCACTGTCCTAGTCTCAAGTGAGACTTTAAAGATGCTAAGGTGAGCATTTTAAATTTAAAATAAGACACAAAATGATTAACCCCTCTAAGGTCCAAAATGGGCCTGTGACCTCCATCCTTCTTGTCCACAATGAAGTAGTTAGAATAGCATCCATTTCCCCTCTCCTGGGAGGGAACCAACTGTATACACCCTTTAGATAAAGGTCAGAAATTTCTTTATTTAGAACTTGTTTTTGCATAAACGACAGGTTAACAGGGGCAGAGGGTCCAAAACTGGAAGGCAATTCAGAGAATTAAACCTTATACCCAAACAAGATCACCCCAAGCACCCAACTGTCAGAAGTTATGAATTCCCAACAGGGGAAGGCAGAGACTAAAGACAACTGAAATCTATGTGACCCAAGGACTTCTGGCTGGGAGCACCTGGGTGAGACATTGTCACCTTCTTCCCCTGTTCGAGGGGGCAGAGAAAGGCTGCTTGTAACCAGGCCTCTGTTTGGCAGCATTGTAAGGGTAGCAAGGCTTGCCAGCAAAATTGTAGGAGGAAGAGGAGGTCGAAGGATAATACCTCCTGGTGTACTGTTGGGAAGGAGGATAGTAATGGCGTTGAGGATGCTGGAAGGAAGACTGCGCCTGATAAGGATGATATGAGGATGATGGTTGATCCCTCTGATCCATTTTCATTTTATAAGCTGTCGCCTTGGATTTTTGAATTTTATCTAATACATCGTCTGTATCTTTTGCAAAAAGTCCAGATTGGTCAAATGGAAGGCTCTCGATCCTGGCTCTATGATGGTAATTGAGCTTAGTGCCCCTGAGCCAGGCAAGCCTTCTGGTTACCACTGTGTTAGCAACAGAGCGGGCAGCAGCGTCCAAGGAGTGCCAGGCATTGTGCAGTTGGAATCGTGCAGTAGAGGAGCCTTCGGCACAGAGGAACTGTAGAGACTTTTGCTTATCCTTAGGCAGGGTAGGCACCAATTTCTGGACCTCGTTCCAGAGGTAATGCTGGAAGGTAGCCATACCTGCAGCATAATTGGCCGTCCTCATAAGCATTGTCGAGGAGGCAAAGTTCTTTCTGCCAAACACATCTATCCGGCGATTATCCCTGTCAGCTGGGGATGTCTCCTGTGTTCCCTTTTGGAATTTCTCAGCCGAAGCTGAAACTATAAGGGAATTTGGAGGGGGGGGGGGGTCTCTAACAAAAATAGAGTCCTTCTCTGGTGGGAAAAGGTAGAAGGAGCTATTGGAAGATGACACAGGCTGGATACTGGTTGGTGTTGCCCATAGCCCCTCAGTCTCAGAATCATGTTTCTTTAGGAGAGGAAGAGTAAGCTTGGCTTGCACAGGTTTGTCAACCAAAGAATAGGCTGGGTCCGCCTCATGCTCAGCAATCGGTACAGTAGTGAGGTTTAAGGTTTCAGAAAACCTCTTCAGGAGTTTTTGGAACTCCCTATGTTCTTGTGACGCTACAGACGCTGGTTGTCCCTGGACATCTTCAGACGGCGGGGGGGGGGGGGGAAAGAGCGATTCGTCCTCAGGAGCGACCACAACATCCACACTAGCGGTGTCTATGTCTGATTCTACCAGAACCTTCGGGACAGGGAGGGGTTCCTCCTCCTCCTCTGGAGGGGGTACAGGAGACAGCAACGATTTGAGGAGCTGGGATCTATAAAGCCGCCTACGGGCTACTTTTTATTCTTGGCCATACGCCAAAACACCTCAGCAGCACGTGCAAAGAACTCCGAAGAGGCTACTGACGTCGACGGAGCTGTAGCAGGCATCAAACCAGCGCCACGGCATGGACGACAGGCTCTCGACATCAAGCGTTGTCGAGGTTGAGGTGAAGCAGGAGGTCGAGGATCTCTCGACGTCAAGTGGTGCCGACGTCAACGTCGAGGTGAAGCAGGTGGTCGAGGATCTCTCGACGTAGAGCGATATTCTTGTGGAGGCGATGTCGACGTCGATGGTGGACGTCAGCGCTGAGGACTGTGACCTCGAGAGGGCACTGGGGGGGCCAGGCTCTGCACGAGACTTGTCTGCAGAAACCCTAATCAATTGTTGGAAACAGGAGACTAGTAGGCTAGTATCTTTTTTCCTGGAAGCCTTCATTCGCTCTAGAAATCTCAGAGTAGCGTCAGAGTTCTGATGGGTCTCATGGTGCTCTTCCCGAGGTCGAGGTCAGGGCTCAGGCTGTGGGGTCGCTAGCCATTGGAGATGAGGCGGCTGGTAAGGCGAGCCCAAATATCGAGGATCAACCTCCTCCTCAACAGTATAGAGGGGAGAAGTAATATGGACAGGAGGAGAAAGCGAAGCAGAGGCTGCCGCTAAAAATCCCTCATCCTCGGATGACAGCAACGGGGACAACGAGCAATCCACCAGAATGATAGGCTCTAGCCCTTGATCAAAAAGACCTCTCTTAGGAGAAGGAGAGGCAGCAGCTATAGGACGAGATGTGGAGGACAAATTAGGGCTAGCTGCAGAGGCAGCTGAGGCACTAGGGGCTGCTGAAACGGTCTCCTCCGCTCCCCCACTAGGCACATTAGGAGAGGGTGAACGGGTTCTGAGCCTCTTGTCGGACTTACTGGAAGCCTTCAGTTTGTCCTCCATCTCCTTCAGGAGCGCAGGGAGTCGAATTGCCCTTTCCCTCAAAGTCTTAGGCTTGAGGTGAAGGCAATCAGGGCACTGTTGCGGGTCGTGATGAACTCCCAAGCATGCAAGGCACTGATCATGAGGGTCTTTTGTGGGCAATTTGCGATCACAGGAAAAACATTTTTTGAACGAATGTTTAACCAAAGAAGCCATAATGAGCCAATAACTACAGGTAAGCCGCGAAGCGGTTGGAAGGAACTGTTGGGCTTAGGCGGGAGAGTGCCTCATATAGTGTGGGGCGTGTTTACGTCTTATGTTTTCAGCTTATGAGCTTGGTAACTGCCGGTAAGAGAAGGGCACGCAAGCGCAAACCCATTTGTGAGAATGGGAGGAGCCACTTGGAGAAAGGTAGTTTGCAGCGTAGTGGTGGGCGTCGCTATATCCCCTATTTATTTCCCCCCTCTTCGCTCTCTCCCTCCGCATAGTCTCCACGGCGCTTCCAGGTACTAATACTGACATCCCTAGAGCTGCGCACCGCAAAGGAAAGCTACAACCCTCCTCCCCGTGTCCTACTTGAGCCCGGTCGCAAGAGCAAGTTACATCACTCCCTAGCACAGCGCCCCCGGATAGAATCCATCCCCCCCCCCCAACCTGCTGGTGCCTGAGCCACAGTTGTCCCCGGCGCAGACATCTTGTTTATGTGAACACAGGGGGAAAAAGGAGGTTGTTAGCCCAGGATACACTCTACCCGATTATATGAGCACAAGGCTACAACCCTGAGCTACTTTTGAAAAGACCTGCACTTTCACAAAAAAGATATGTTAGCTGATTTCTACTACATCATCCTTAAATGTAGGCAATAGCAGTTAGAGATGTTAGGTATTTTGACTAAAGCAGGGAATGGCTTAAATTCCCAACCCCCAAGAGATGCCTGCCCGCACATCCTGCTTTGCTATTGGCTAACAGAGCCAGTGCTCTGTGGTCATGGCTGGTAGTAGCAGAATTGCAGCTGAGACCTGTAGCCCATGCACCAGACCAGACATTGGGATCAAGGTGTCAAAATCTCATTTTAATTTAAGCAATGTGATCTAATTGACCAATTTTAATTTTTAAAATACTGTTGAAAACCATTAAATCTGCTACAAATACGGTACTACTGCTAATTACATTGTTCATAGCCATATACGTAGTATAAGCTGTAGTACAAGGAAAAGTCAGATTTCCCCACCATTTTTATATGGTTTACCACGTCACGTTACCTCCTCCAGATATGCCAACAGACTATTTTTAACTTACTCTTTTCCCTTTTCAGCAAGCTATGGCACAAATAAATTATTATAAACCATAATTAGAAGCATTCAAGTGGATGCATGTATGGTATGATTGTAGCCCATGAGAACATGTAACTTAGTATTGTAAAGAAACCTACATTAGTTTTGGCAATTTAACACTGTTCACTATGCATGTTTTCCCCTCCCTCCCCCTCATCACCCCTGCTCCCCTAACCGCCTTCATCCCTTCTTCCTTCTTGCCCCCATGCCTGGAACTCCCTTGCTGCCCACATCCACCTTGCCCCCTCCCTCCGCACCTACAAATCCCTCCTCAAAACCCACCTCTTCCTAGCCGCCTTTCCTGATGCCTGTTAGAACTTTCCTTTCAATATTTAATGTCTGTCCTCCCCGCAGACTCCTGCCTAACCGCAACCAAGCCAAACAAGTGAACATGAGACTTAGCATCCGCTTGAATGTTATTTATCCCTTGTCTCTCCCTATGTCCCCTCTCCTTGTCTTCCCCCTCCATGTCTATTAGATTGTGAGCCATAGGCAGGGACCGCGTCTATCTTATTCAGTAAAGCGCAAGGTACACAGCTGGCCCTATACAAATGCTTATAATAATAGTAATTATTACAAACATTGTACTTTCATCATTTCACACCTACCAAGCATGTGAATGTTCATCACCACTCCAATGGTCTTCCAAGTCCCCCAGCTCAACTATAAAGTCTACATCTTGTTTTTTCTGGTTGCTACATGTTCGTAGTTTACATACATTAATGTGAGTAAGTCTACTGGATAAGCATGTGCAGCTTGGCAGTTGACAAGAATGCACACACTTGCATAATATCTCCAAAACTGCAATTGGTGCTGGTGGTTCATGCATCCAGTCTATGACAAGATTACCATCTGTATCTGTTGTCCATCTGCAATCTTTTGGGCCTGCTACAACTGGTTGGGTTTTGTCCCTGGAAGTTGGCCTGAAGAGTGTACATGAGTAGGTAGCCTTCACATAGTGGAAGCTGACTTGACTCCACCTCCCCTTGCTTGGCACAAAAGAGTTTATAGCGTAGGTCATTTACAAAACTAGTGTGGGTAGTTGGTACATACACGTGGCAGGTAAACTGCTGTACCTTCTCAAACATCTCTGGAGAGACTTCCCATGACAGGCCTAGTTGACAAGGTCTCCTGATTGTTCTTGTCCTTTCTCAGAAGTTTCCAGGTAACTTACCCCGACATGCGAATGTGCTCACAGTGTCACAGCCAGTGAAAGCATATAATCCAATCAGGGCATCAGACAAGCTCTATCCAATTGAACTTGCAAGTTTGCTTATGTCGATGAACCTCGTGCGGCTCTTTGTTCTACACTTTAAAAACATGGGGCATGGTATGTCACTCGCAAAGCCAATGCAAAGTATCAGTACATCTGTGTCTTCTGAAGTAAGAACGGATCTCAACCCTGCTTTTGCTGCGTGCAGTAACATCTGAGTATCAGCTTCTTGTGTAGATCTTATCTCACTGACTTCCTCCCAATTGTTTTCGGTGATCATGAAACAGGCCTCCACACTTGTTGCATAAAGTGCATTACCTTGTAACCTCTCCATGTACTTAGGCATCCTCCATTGTTGCACCAAAAATTTGATGAGCTGTGACGTGTTAGATGATCTGCACAGATACCTTCTAAACAGCTGAAGTTTGTGAGCTGGTACAATGTTTTTCAACTGCAGGCTAACATTTGATTCTCACTTGTATTTTTTGGCATCTTTGATTGAAGTTCGCAGGTAAATGTCAAAAACATCTATCCTTTAATTCTGTGTACCCTTGTGAAGTATAACAGATACTGATTCTAATAGCTGTTCAAATGTATTCTCATTTACCTTCCATCTTCTGCACCAAACTCATTCTATCAATGATGTAGGTAGATAGGTTTTCCCCCCCCCTAACTCTAGCAATTGCAGCCTTGTTCCATCACCATTTGTGAGCGCACAAGGCAAAAGGTCCTAGAGTGAGCTAAGACATCTCTCATATGCAGCTGTCTACTTTCAGCAACAAGGACCATTATGCCCAAAGAGGCTTCTGTCAGCCTTGAATACAACCTCCTTAGCTTTGCCTACTCTGCAAGTCATCTTTCTATTGACAATGGAGAATATTTTAAAGTTTTATTTTGTCATCTTGTTGTGGAAGTTGCTGTGTAGAAGATACTTCCAAACACATCATCTTGAAATTCTGCTACGTTGCGTCTCCAACTTCATGAGTCATGAGAAGATCCTTGGCCAAGTCAGGGGGGGCTGCAACATCATTGGATAAGCTAACCAAATCTGCCTGATCGTGGCACATTGGATTCAGCCAATTGTATATCTTCAGGTCAACCAAAGCTTGGACATCTGAATCTTCTTTGATCCTGGGCAGATGGATATCTGGATCCGCCAACTTACTGCTGCACTGAACAATCATGTCTCTCAACTGCCTCAGAAACCTGCTCCTGCACTCTGATGTCAGATATGTGTCCAAGGACACATCTAACTATGGTATCTGGACATCAGAACTTTTAAGCTACCACTCAGAACTGGTTATCATGTGGAAACATAATTCATAGACATACACCTTTCACAGAAACAGAATGAGATTTTGCCACCTTACCTGATACCAATATGTAAATCTTTTG
Organism: Sphenodon punctatus; assembly: GCA_003113815.1. Classification (NCBI taxonomy): domain Eukaryota; kingdom Metazoa; phylum Chordata; class Lepidosauria; order Sphenodontia; family Sphenodontidae; genus Sphenodon; species Sphenodon punctatus. The sequence continues at coordinate 473,382 of QEPC01009348.1, read as the reverse complement.
CTCTTAGCCCACAGACTATTGGGTGTAGCGAAGACAGACACAGGACAATTAACGCACTAGAGAGACCAGGACCAGCTCTCACCAAGAGCCGCATGCAGCTCCAGACACAATTTGAACACCTCCTGGACTAGATATTTAAATTTGAGATTCAGTTTGAAAGGGACCCTTGTTCCCTGCATTTATAATGCCTCATTCTCTTGAAGAGGGCTGCTCAGGGAGAGTGCTTTGTAGATCAGGCTGCCCATTTGTTTGAATCATCCCTGGATCAAGGCTAACTCATTCTGCAGGAGCAGAATGCTATAGCTTGGAGGTGCTACCAAGAGCAACTACAGAACCAGGAATTGATGGGGACGTTTAAGGCAGCTAACAACCAAGACTGTGTATTCATCAAAATGAATGTTCGATCTAAGAAAAGGTAGTGTTTCTATGGAAACAGTGAGCACCAGCTGAGTTGGAACAGCTGCCACGATCAGTTGCTTCCTCACAAGAAAAAAAAAATAACCAAACTTTTCTGTGCCTAACATGCTGCTGACTCCTTAGTCTTGTTTTAGAACATTAAGGAGATACTTCCAATTAAAGAGGCAAAGAAAAGTGGCTTGAATAAAGCTATGTGGTGTGAAAAGTAGGTTTATGCAGCATACTAGGAATCTCACGTTTGCTGAAGGCACGTTGCTAATATTTATTTAATTTATTTTTATTTATTTATTTATCATAATATTTATATGCCGCCCCCCCCCCCCCCCAAGCAGAGCCCCAAAAAATAAAAATAAATAATTCTCTGCCCCCCCCCCCCCCCCCCACATGCCTACGGCATCTCGGGGAGGCTTCCAGCATAATATAAAACAATTTTTAAACATAACATCTACAATATCATAACTAAAACAAATGTAAAACACCTCCCACAAAAATTAACACACACCCCGCCCCTCCCAAGGCCTGGGCAAACAGCCAAGTCTTACAGATACGTTGGAAGGCCAACAGGCCTGGGGCCAGGGGAGCCTCCTCCGGGAGTTCCACAACCGCGGCCCGGCCACCTAGAACGTCCTCTCCATTGTGGCCCCCCGCCTTACACGGGGGACCTCCAGAAAGGCGCCCCCGGTGGACAGAAGGGATCGCTCTGAGGTGCGGAGGGCAAGGCAGTCCCCAAGATATGAAGGGCCCAGACGGTGCAGGGCTTTGTAAATCAATACTAACCTTGAATCTGGCTTGGTACGCTATAAGCAGCCAGTGCAGAGCGCGGAGCACTAGTGTTATGTGCTCACGCCGCCCCGTCCCCGTCAGAAGACAGGCTGCCGCATTCTGCACTAGCTTCAGCCTCCGAACCAGAAACAAGGGAAGCCCCACGTAGAGCCAAATAGCAGCACACAGTGGTTCAGACATATGAAATACAGTCATCTCTCACCAGCAAAAATCACATCCATAGAAGTACAAGGGAACCCCTTCATGCAAATTTGGGGGAAACCACCACCCTCCCAATCAAGGGCTTATCTAGACTCCTCTTTAAAACCTCCAGTGGAGAAGGTTCTACAACCTCGGTCAGCATCCTGTTTCAATGTTCATCTGTTCTTACAGCTAGAGAGTTCTTCCTAAATAATAAAATACCAAAGTGTAGCCCTACTCCAGAACAACTGCTCCCTTTGTTTAGAATCCTAATAGAAGCTCTGTCCTACCTTTAGGTCTGATAAGGTCATCAGAGTGCCAAAAGAGATTAATTTTATTATACTTTTTTAAAGCATCAATAGAAATCAGTAGAATTGCTTACCAACTTCTGACTGCAGTGCCAGTGATGAAACATTGGTAGGTTTCACTGAAAGCAAACATTGATCTACAGACCATTTGTTGCAGGTTGCGATGTAGTAGGAGAAAGACAAAGCTTCCTTTTAGGTCCCTAGTTGAGTTTACAGGGCTGGCTGGCAGTTGGAAAATCTGTTTGTGAACTGAACAAGTCCATTTCAGTATTTAACATATGAAAATAGGTTTGATAACTTTTCATCAAGTTTTACTAACCATGCTATCAAACTACAAGTTGGATCAGTCGTAGTGGGGATACAGCTGAAAGCTGACTTCTCTAGTTCTCAAGCATCCCCTTGCAGGGAAGAACTGCACCAAGGCAAAGCTGAGGCTGAACACCACACCATGGCCAGTCAAATTTGATAATTGTAATACTGCCAAAATCCAGCTGACCCTAGCAAACTTGTTTAAAAGGTTTTAGATTTAGGGAGAGAAAAACCCAACACCACACAACTAAGTACTTCAGTCAGGAGCTGAGCTGAGAGTCAAGTTGCAGGTAAGTAACCAGTCACCCCTCATCCCCTGAAACACCCCCCACCCCAATTCTAGCAAGTGCCGGCCAGCCTTTGGGGCCCCCGCAGCAAGGCTTGCCACATGACCCCTGAAACCAGCCCTGACTTTAGTTAAGCTCCCATTGATTGCAAAGCCACTAGACTGCACTTTCCTTTTGCAAATCCTGGTTGTGGCTTTTGGGCAGAAGACTTTCACAGAAAGCATATCACAGCTTTTTGCAATACTCATCTGGCTACAGATCTGGTTGATTTTATTTTTAAATTCCAAAGGTTTGACTCTGCATTTAAAAACAGGAAACTTTTTAAAAAGGGTACTGAGTATTCCTTGACCACAGGTGTTTTTAAACAAGACACTACCACACATGGCCACCCACCCAACTGCTCATTTGAAGATGGCACATGGAGATGCACACTCCTGTGAGCCACATAGCACCCACGTGTGGGGCACTGCTGAAAAATCTGGAGTACACCATGTGGGGCAAACCCAAAAAGTGTGTGGAGACAGTTGCTCACATATTCCCTGCCCGTATGAACAGGAATGCACACCCACACCCACAGACAAGCCCATGACTAGCCGCCTCCCCGGTTCTGCCCACAGCCCTGCTGGGAGCTCTCTGGGAAGTTCTTAAAGGACAACACATGCAAAACACACTACCATGGTGGCTCAAAGCACAACAAACCCCACCTGTGACACATGAAAGAGGCGGCAATGCCATGGAGGAGAGCAGCTTCCTGCATGTCCCCCCGAACCCCCGTATGCGTCTCCATTGTTGCCCAGGACTGTCAGCAGCTGCATGGCTCCTGGGCAGGAAGGGGTTACTGGCTCCTGCAGCTTCCTGTTTCCATGGTCTCCACAGCTGTGTCATGGCAGAGGTCGAGCAGCTGGGAGGGGGGGGGGAACAGCTGCCGTGTGAGTTGTTTGCAGGGCCAGTCCATGGTAGCAGGAGTGCATGGAGGCTGGAAGCCGCTCATTAGAATCCCTCCTTGTGCACGGGTGCTCTGCAGTCGTGCCACTCAGTGGCCCTGGACCCTCCGCCCCTTCCGAGCCTTGCTCGTTTAAGAACACCCCACATTTAGTTGCTTTAAACTTAAACAGATGAATTACATTCCCAAAATTGTGATGTGGGTGTTCTTGTGGTGAAATAGCATTGTGTCCACAAATGAAGTAGCAACAATTGAGTATCAGAGTCCATTTACAGGAGAGAACAAATGCAGAGATTAACAGCAGCAAATGCAGAGTGAACAGTATAGTAGAATATACATAGCTGTAAACAGAAATAAGAGAACAAGCTTCCCCAATGCTGAACTACTAGAAACTGAGAAGTTCCTAGGTAAGGGATGGAACTGGCTTGTTCTGTTCAACCATCTCTATCCTCACAAGTTTCAAGCTGATGCCAAAACTATGTTTACAGAAAAAGCTCTGTCTATGTTAATTGCCTGCACAGAATACAAGTGTTCTGACAACTCCACACAAGAATTTGATATTAAATAGTGGACTTTTTAAATTAGAAAATCCAGAAGTTACACATGAAATCTGTTTGACATCAAGATTGCTATTTTGAGGGAGGTCCAAAGTAAAAGCCATCTTCAGAGAATCAGAGGAATTTACTGTGACAAACACAAAAAACTAATGAAATAACAAAATAAAAGTTTATTAGAATTAGGAATGCTTTCTCCCCCTCTGTGTACCCTTAACATGGAACAGTCCAGCAGTTACAGTGAATTTGATGAACAGTTATTTCCACAGCATGAAGTATCTCTCCAAGGAAAATTAGAGGGCTAGGAATCTTCTGTAAATCTATCCACCAATCTGATTGTCTTACCATCCCCGGTGCTGAAAGGAGCTCAGAACAGCACGGCTACTATATTTTCTTCCCTTAAAGTAACGGATTTCTAATACAGTGGTTGCTCTAAAACATTTTTAGGGTTCAGTGTTTTGAAAATGAAAAGCATCTCTCACGCGACCACGCATACATGTACGCACATACGCACACCAAAACCCCAAACAAAGCTGCAATACAGGATATGGATTTTTTAAGACACTGGAGTAGCTTTGCAAATCCCCTTTGTGGAGTTGTCACCAAGGCTCATTATTTTGCATGCTGACCGCATCAAACTCTGGTTAGCACATCTTCATTGTAAGTGCTCCTTTCAAGGAAGGAAAGAGCCTACTACTTGATGGGAGAGAACAAAATAACTGTCTCAGACTAGACAAAAGCCTTAGCAGGCGCTCCTTTAATATGCATCACTAAAGCCACCAAGATTTTAAACACTTTCTGAAACAGGCTTCTCATTTTCAGGAGCTGAAGTTACAGCATACACACAATTTTGATTCATAGTTCAGGGGATGGTAAGGACATTTTAACACAGAATAAAATCTGACGACTAGAAACGAGGCATGAAACTCATTTCAGCAACCCTTACCCATCCAATCCATGCATCCATTTAGCACTGCTGGCCATTCCCTCAAGTCAATTCCGGGAGGGAACACCGTATTAGAAACCATTTTTACATAAAGTTTGGATCAAAATACATATTCTGGGCTTGAAGTTTTCAAATGCCAAACTCAGACAAGCTGGGTGGCAGAGAGCTGCAAAGGCAGTGCAGGAAAATGGGAAGGAAAGCCTGCAAGGAGTGATGCTCAAGTTGCAGTGAGCCCAGCCTATCAAAGCTGCACTCCTCACTGAATCCTCACACTGCACCCCTTCAAAAGTGCAGAGACCAGAGAAAATGTGTGTGTAATCATCCCACCTCAAAACAACTGTGTAATAGGACTTCTTTACTTCTCTCTCTATCAGGCAGTCAGGATTCACAATGAGAAAGCCCAACTTATGGAAGTTCTAAGTAATGCTGCCACCCCCATCCCAAGTGCAATAGATCAGAAGCAGCCCTATGCTGAAACTGGTATTTCATGTTAGTGTCTTGTCTGAAGATTGCCTGCATTTAATAACCCAGCTAATACCTCCATTTTAAATTGGCAAGCTTTTAGGATACTGGCTCGTGAAAAATACCAGAGAAGGAATTCCTATACAGGTGTAAATTTAATAAAACCACCAATTATTAACTTTAACATAGCTCTTATTGCAGAAATCATTAAAGGACTCAGTATAGCTAAAAGTTATTAGATCTTGCCTCTTAATTAAGATATCCCAATGATTTCAATTACTTGATGGTATGGTTAATATTTACCAGGACAGTTTGCCCAATAACTGAGCCCCAAACAGACAATTCCACCTTCTTCCTTTTCAGTGTTAAGATTTGTTATGCGAGTGAAACTTGAAAGAGCAAGTCCATTTTGGAACTGAAAGAGCAAGGAAAGCCAAGAGCGGAAGTATTCAGATGTGCTGAGAAGTGAGCAAAATAAAGAACCACCCTCTCTTCCCCCAGAGAAAATGCCTAAACACACACTTCCTAGAAATCTGACCATCAGCAAAGTACAGAGCATGTGTTTGGCATGCATGGGAGCGGCAAGGTGTGATCTAGGGAGGTAGAGGGGTACCATTTTGGGCAAAAGGCAAAGCAGCCTGGATCACTATGTACATTCAACAACACACACTGGGTTAATCAGTTTGCAACAAAGCTGGAACATGAGGGTGGAGGGGGGGGGGCGCGGTGTCCGTTGCCAGCAATGGATACACCCAAACTATGGAAGCCAAAGAATTAAAAGAACTGCAAGAAGAGGAGAGACCATACTTCTCTACACCAGCACACACTTCCCCCACCCGAAACCCAGGGAAAAAAGCAAATGGAAAGAAAATGCACAGCAAATAGACATAATCTTGAAGATTTTTAAAGAATAAATATTTTTGTAATTAAACATTATGCAAACACGTGCCACGCTTGCTCTTTGTCCATGCATATGCGCTATATACAATTTTGAAAAATACTGTGTTGTCCTCTTTTTGTTTTAAAAGTCATATACAAAGTTTTTCCTTGCTGCATACCCACTCCTATCCCACCCCCAAGGATTCTTTACAATGAGCCAATCAACATTCATCCATGAACCTGGGTGTGTGAAGGGAGGAGGGAGAGGGGGAGACCCCTTACCAAAAGTACATCAAAATGGCTGGTTTGAACATGAAAAGCGGTGTCAAAAAAACATTTTAAATTTCATCTGTACTACACACAGTAAAGAAAAAGAAAAAAGGAGTTGGCTTGGAGAATGAAGCTACATTACAAGTTAAAGTTGGAGGGTTTTAGTGAGTCTGTCACACTCATTGGCCGCCTAGAATACTGTTGTACAATGGTTTATCTACCTTTTTTTATTACAATATAATTTACTTAAACTTTCCGTTAACAAAACAGAATTCCGGTACTACAGACCAGCGGTGTAATAGGCGTAGTGCCTTTTTGTGTGTGTTTTGCTTTTAATTGCATGAGCACTCCAGATGGTAAAGTTTTCAGAGTTCATTTTATGCAGAGCCAGTCTCAGTCCTCAATGTACTCCCACAGGTCCTTCTCGTAGCCTTCATGCACATGCTGCAACAAAACTCTTCGTCGACTCTCGCAATATCTGCAGCAAGGGGGGAAGAGGAGGGAAGCACAAAACATGCCAGTAAGAAAATGTCCCTTCATGGACAGTGCACCTTTGTTTTACATGTGAACAGACCTGGAAACCCCTGCAGGGCAGCTCAGTAAACATCTGCCTAGTGCACATTATAAACACACTTGTATAATGATTATCTTCAGGCTTTGTAGTACTCCTCAAAACTGAAACATGCACATATGGAGAGGTTGTGGCTTTGGACATGTCATAGCATAGATAGGGGCTCAGCTGGAAAAAGGACAGCTCTTGAATTTCTGTCCAGTGTTCCATAGGACCATGCTGAGGTAAGAGTTCACGGAGTCTACTTTTTTGACCTTTTATTTGAAATGGAAGCAGAGAAGCCACATGGAGTGGGGTGGGGTTTACGTGTCTGGCTGTAAACCAGAACACTGGGACTACTCTGCTGTTATAAACTTGTATGTTCCCATAAAGTTTATTCACAATGCACTTAAGAGCCTCTGTCTATATGTTCATGCGCACTCAAAATGTATTACTACCTGGGAAGCAGCAATTAATATCTAGCCCAGAGTAAGGCAAACTTACCAGAATCAAGAATATTGGGCTTGAGAAATAAATCAAAGGAAGCCAATTTCATTTAAACTGTATTTACTAAAGCAAGGAAATAGCTCTAAGATTGTTAGTGTCTCTTCAAATCAGTTACTTATTAATACATTTCTGGAAATAACATTCATTGGATGTATCAAATTCTGCACTCTTCCTGCCTGCCACAGTTGCACCAACCCTTTCCACACAGTGTACACTCCCACAGGCTCTGCTCTGTGTCCACTTCCCCTGATTGGGGATGTGTCCTTAGTCTGCTAACTCCTACCAGTGCTTCATGTTTGGTTGTGCCATTTATTTCAGTAGCTGGTCGATAAAGCCTGGCAGCTGGAGTCTGATCAGCAGTAAAAGCAAACCCTATTCAGGTGTTCTGTACACTCAAGCTGCAATGAGAAACTAGAGTTTAGAAACCAACTAAGGAGCTCCAAGCTCCCACTAGAGACCCAAAGCCATGCAAACAGGGCAATGAGTTTAACTTCTAGGCATGTCTATTTCAGCCAAAGGGCACTAAATGGTGAATCATGAGTGCTCAAAAGTCAGACACCTACATTCCCAGCTAAGGCAAGGTCAAGTTAACAGGGGTGTGTGTGTGTCTAAGTAAATGTACCTATAGATATTGCAGAAGGCTTGGAACTTGTGTGCTGCTCTTCCAGAAGGGAGAAGCTTACACACCTCTGCCAACTGCCCTCACTGGGGGAGGACTGGGTGAAGAGGATTTGCAAGTCACAGAAACAATGTTTCAGGTCATCTCCCCACACTGGGATAACAATATGCGAATGAGCCCTCAGAAAGGTAGGCAACCTTGGATTAACACATGTGCCATCCTGCTTTAGAACAAGAGGATGGAAGGCCTGAGCATAAACCTGCCTTGTTTTCAGTGACAAGATTCCAATTTTTAAGACTGTGGTGAATTTGAGATACCAAGATCTGCTTGAATAAAGGTACTCTAGATCTGTTCACTGCACACAAAGTTCCACCTGGGTTTGTTAAGGGTGGAATAAGTGAGCATATTTCAGAGGAAGTGTAAAACCTTTCTTTTTGGCAAAGCATTTAGCAAGCAGGAACAGGGGTTGGGGTGGGTGGGTTTGTAGGGATTTTTTAATATTATAAGCCCCCTCTGCGCCTTCGGGAAGGGTGGGGTAAAAAATTAAAATAAAGTGGAACATGCACAGTAACTGCTTTCCAATCTACATTTCACATTTTTTTAAAAAACACGTTTTCCAGAAACATCATCATGAGCACCCAAAGCTCTTAGGCCAAAACCATCATTATAAACTGGATTAGCAATACAGATACAATTCCTCATGCCATTCCCTACATCTGTAGACCGGAAATAAAGCCTTTGGTTATCTAACCCTACATGCAAATCTTGTTAACAGCCTCACATCCTGAACTGCCCCAAGATACGGCCAGCAAGCATTACAGTTCTAGGTGGAAGAGATCTCTGAAAGTCCTCTAATCCTGCCTCGGTGCAGCAAGATGGGATAATTAAACCATGTCTGCCAGATGTTTATCCAATCTATTTTTATAAGCTTACTATGATGGAGATTCCACATCCTCTTCTAGTATCTTATAACCACTTTAGCAGTAAGAGTTTTCTCTTCTATTTAACCTAAATCTTCCTTTCTTTAAATCTGGTGTCCACTGTTTCTTTTCCCATCTTCTGGTAAAAATGAACCACCAAACCCTTTAAACATTTACATATTTGAAGACTAAATTTGCCCAATTCTTTTAGCCCCATAGGTATTGCTTCCTGAGCCTTTATCTACATTGCTCTCCTCTCAACTCTCTCCAATTTGTCTACCTCATTTTTTAAAAATCGGGCTACAAACTGAACACTATACTCTAGCCAAGACCTGACCACTGCCAAATAGAACAGAACTGTTAAGTCCAGTGTCATCTGACACAAACTGAGCAAAACAATAATTTGATGCACAGAAAAGGCAAGAACATTCTGGGAAGTTTTAGCTTGTGATCCCCAGAATCTCAGCTCCTCAGCAGTACTACTGTCTAGTCACTCTCCACTCTCCCTCCCCAACCCAATCATGTTGCATTAGTTTAATAGAATACCTCATATGTGTAATGTTTACCTTAATTTAGACCAATTTTCCATACAGAGACTATGTAGAACCCTAATCCTTCCCTCCAAATACTTACAATCTCTCCCATGTTTGAGCCATCCACTCTCCATTTCTCACCCAAATCATTACTGATCTGATCTGTGAGCAGCCAGACCTCATTTTTCTGCAAGCAATCTATTGAACAATCCCAACAGCAAGAAACAACAGTTTCTTTACTGACACAAAGAGCAGGACTACAAATAATGGGCTCAAATTACAGGAAGGTAGATTTCAGTTAGATATCAGGAAAAGTTTCCTAACAGTAAGAGCTGTTCAGCAATGGAAGAAGTTGCCTAGGGAAGTAGTGGGACCTTTGGCACTGGAGGTTTTCAAAAAGGGGCTGTACAGCTATCCGTCATCCAAGCAGGGGATTGACTAGATGGCCCGTGAGGTACATTCCAACTCTGATTCTAAGTGCGATTTTAGCTAGTTGTACACATTACAGGAATTCTCTCTAGGCCACATTTCCTAGCTTAACAGAATGACACATGGAACTGTGACAGTTCCTTACTAAAGTCTGAGTCAAGTGTTGCAGTTAGATATCAAAAGTCTTAGGAGAGATTAAGGCAGGGTCTGATTGGTTAATCAGGAACCTGTGCACACTTCTAAGCTTCCACCTTTTCCTCAGGTATAAGAGACTCCGTTTTCAGGCATGCTGCATCCTACGTAATCCATTTCTGGTCCTCCAGATGTATAGACTCCCAGTAATAATTCACGGCTGAGTTCCTGACGCTGGTGTTGGCATTGCTGGTGCAGTCTCCCAAGATACTTGTTTTGTGTGACTTCAATGCTCGTGGTGGTGGAGGCAGCTCCAGGGGGCTGGCCTGCAAATTCCTGGATGCATGACCTCTGAATTTTACAAAAGCACCCACAGGGCTGTTCAGGCACTTGAACTCATCTTTGAGTTGGGTTTTCCGGTTTCGGATGTTCGGATCACTCCTGCTGGGTAGTCCAACCATTTCCCTGTGTGTTTCAATTTGAGTGCTTCCCTATCCGACTGACAGTGCAGCAACTGATCTACTTTACAGTCATTGAGATTGCTCAATCCAGTAGATTTCAGCAGTCTCATTATGACTGCTGGAGCTCATGCGTCTGCCCCTTCCAACCAAGGGGTCAATAGGCTCATTTATGGCGATTTTCAGCTGTTAGAGCGCCTTTGATTCCCTGGCTCCTCGATGAACCCTAGTTATTGCGACTATCCATAGACCACCATAGTATAATAGCGATCTGATGGACTTTGAGAGGCCGAGATGTAGATTGGAGAAGGGATGGCTGAGGAGCCATCTAGAGGTCAATTTTCAGCTGTACAGAGTTTATGCCGACATACAGAAGGGTTATTACCGAGACCAAGTGGTTGCACTTGTCCTCGGGCATAGACGCTTCAGAGAACAGACTGGCTCAAGTGTTTCAGGTAGGTCGCAGCCTGGTGAATCCAGACTACCTCAACCTGACTGGTTTCTTCAACAGAGTGCTGTGAAAAGTTTGCTACATTGTTTGTGGAGTAGATGGACCCTGGTGGGACTAACTGGGCCTTTTGATGTGGAGAGCCGCAGGGTCATGAGGGACTGTATCCCCCAGCTGACTTCAATGTGATTGATGACAAGGAGATCCGTGCACTGTTGGGATTGATGAGACCCACCACCTGTAGCTCCGACCCATGTCTGTCCTGGTTGTTGAAGGCAAGCACTGGGGTGGCGATACTTTTATTGATAGACATTGTTAATGACTCCTTTATAGAGGGCATTCCAATATGGGCTCCAGCCTTTCCATAGGGTAGTGATCACACTTGTCAGTGTGATGATGATCTGATGTTAGATCAAGGACAGCTGGCCATTTGGTCATGTTGGACCTTAAAGCAGCATTCAGTAGGATTGTCCATGGGTTGGTGCTTCAGTGGCTGAGGAGTGTCACTGGTGTGATGAGAGTTGCTGATCAGAAGTTTGAATCATACCTAGCGGCACAGAGTCAATCAGTGGTGATGGATGGTTATGCAACATCCCTAAGAGAGTTGAGGTGTTGCATTCCACAAGGTCCAATTCTTTCATCCGTGTTGTTCAACGTATACATGCAACCCTTTGGGGATGTCATGATCAAGCACAGGGTTGAGTATCATTAGTACGCTGATGATACACAACTGTATATCACCTGCCCTGTGAGCCCTGCCACCTCAGTTTCTGTCTTGGAGGAATGCCTGAATGATATAGCTGGTTGCATACACTGGAGCCACCTTGTGCTCAATATGGGGGAAGCTGGTGGGGAGTGAAAGCGGATATGAAGATGCCCTCACCTCCCTTGGGCCACTGTGTGTTAACAAGGTTCAGGTGGAGGTCATCTGTGACCTTGCCAAAGTGATCTGTGCCCTGGTGACCATGAAGCTTGATATTTTTAATTCCCTCTTCTATGGGCTTCTAGAGGTGCTTCTCCATGGTTTGTAGTTTGTCCAGAATGCAGCTGCATGGATGCTTACTGGTTTGAGCAGCCATGATCATATTACATCTGCCTTGCATTCTCTGCATTTACTGTTGGTAGAGTATTGGATTTAATTTAAGATTGCACTGTTGGTTTTTAGGCTCCTGAATGGTATAGGCCAGGGGTTCTCAACCTTTTCCCAGTCATGAGTACTGGGGTGACGTGACTACTTGAGAGCACTGCATAATTTGCATAAATATGCATAAATTACGTTTCCCCTCTGCAATTCAATTGAATTCAAGTCAATGGAAATTGAGATAATTAATCAAATTAATCCCAGCTCACATTGACTTTAATGGATGAAGGACTGTTTCGAAGTGCTCCCGAGCACTACTGGCTTGGGATGTACTCCTGAAGCCTCGCCTTCATAGCGAGAAACCATCTGCTGTTTGGGGATCCCATCATTACACTTTAGCAGGTGATCAAGCCTTTGCTGTGACAGGCCCATAAGTGTGGAACTGGCTCCCTCCAGATGTCTGCGTCAAGTCTCCAGGTGCTTTTGAAAGGTGAGGAGGGAGAAACTGTGTTCTCCAGGTGCTTTTAGGATCCACTGCTGGTTCCCCTTATTGTGCTTTCTCCTCCCACTAGCTTCTTGTTTTTAAATGGTTTGTATGTTGTTTTATCATGCTTTTATGTTGTGAAGTGCTTCTAGCGCTATTTGGAGGGAGGGATGGTATAGAAATAAATTAATAGCTGGTCTGAGATAGTTGATGCCACCCCATAGACAGGCACCAAAAATTCTACAACCCATTATGCAAATTAGCTTTCCGTAATGAAAAGATCAATCCTAACTACCTTGGATAGATTCTTGAAGGCAAAAATGGAACTTCAGTACTTAGGTTTTATTGAAAGCTAGGTACTAAAGTGCCATTTCTCTCATTGAAAAATCTATTCTGCAAATTCCATAGAATCCAAAATAGAGGAAGCTGGAGTCTGTGAATGAATGGAGGAACAGTGAGCACTGGGATGGGCAGGGGGAAAGCTGGGAACAAATGGAGGGATTGGGAGCACTGGAGGCTAGGAATGGAGGGGCAGGGATGGGCAATGGGGGAGCAGGGAATGAATGGGGAGGGGCAGTAGTGCTGGGATAGGCAAATGGGACTAGAACAAATGAAGGGGAAAGGGGTGCCGAGATGAACAGAGAGAAGGACCCAAGATGGATTGGACAGGGTGGGCATGCTAGCTGGTAATGAACATTTGCTGATAATGAACTCTAGTCTAGGACAGAGGCTGCACTAGGCTGCTCACTCTTTCCCCACTCAGGGCCCAAACTCAGGGAACTTCCAGTAGAAATAGCCATGGCTTCTTATCTCGTCTTCCTTCCTAATAGCTGAAATAACTCAAGACAACCAGCCCAGGGGCTGCTCACTCCATTCCCCTCCCCTCCCCGAAGGCTGCCTCCAGCTTACAGAGGTCTTGGACTGGGAAAGGGGCTGTTCCGCTTCCCCCACATTCTGAGGAGAGGCAGCATGGATGGGACAGCTCATTTCTCCCCTTTGCTCAGAGCTGCTGCCGAAGGGACATACCAGAGAGACTGTCCCCAGGGCTGCTCAATCCCCCCTCTCCAGCTTACAGAACAGAGAGAGATAGAAAGACAGACTGCAGAAAGGTGCTCCCCTCTTCCCCTCCTGGAAAGGATAGTCAGTTCTCCCCTTCCTACCTGCACAGAGCTGTTCCTGAAATAACTCCAGGGCAAGACAGCCCTGGGCTGTACCCAGCTTACAGAGTTCTGGAAGAGCCTGCATAGGACGGGGGGTCCCTTGCCTTACCTTCCCCTTACCCCTACAGCGCGGTCCCCAGATGACCAAATTCCTGGAGAGAGCAAGTCATGGCTGCACATGGCAGCCACCACTGAAGGAATCAAAGAGACTACCCCCTAGGGCTGCTCAATCACCTCTGCCCTCAGCTTACAGAGCTCTGGGAAAGAGGAGAGCAACAGGGTGCTCTCCTGTCCCCTCCTAGGAGAGGCTGCACGGGGCTGCTTACTTCTCCCCACCTAACCTACACAGAGCTGTGGAGTATCATCAGGACAGAGTGGGTCAGCAGCAGAGACATGAACCCTAGGCTTATCAGGAGACAGCTGCAGCAAGCAAAAAGGAGCATGTACAATGCTGACTTGCCATTGGCCAGTTCAAAGTACTTCTAGCTTCTGATTGGTCAGTGCACAGCTCTGTTTTTCAGACAGAATTCCACACAGCTGAAGGCAGTTTCCATGCAACTTTTGGCTTCGGGCTAAAATTTGTAGGAAATCTGTGAATTATGGTGACACTGATTTCACAGAACCTTGCCCACAGAGGAGGTCTCCATCTAGTGCCAGATACAGACCCTAGTTTGCAAGAGTTTGTGAAGAAAATATTCAACTCTAGCAGCACTGCCAGGCACTGCACAAAACCCCATCACAAAACTGTAGTGTATCTATTCATCAGGGAAGGTTCCCAGGGCACATTCAAACATGCTGTGGTTTGTTTTCCCTGCTAGACATCACAGGCATTTAGACCCTGGCCTGATGCCCCAGAAGCAGAACTGGCAATTCTGTGACTCATCTGTCTTTTAGAGCTTTGTACTTTTTCAAATTGTAACAGTGCTTTCTCTGAGGCCTGCAGGGAGTGAAAGGAATGCCCGTGAGTCCTGCCCCTCCAAGGGAAAGTGGTTCGGAAGGACTTAACTTCTCCCATTAACCTCTCTCTCTGTCCTAATCTTTTCCCTAGATTTTGTAAAAGGCAAGCTGATTTTGTCAGGAGACTGGTACCTAAGATAAAAATCACATTTTAGTAGATCACCTATGGTGACACATTTGGGGCAAAACTGTGGATCAGCAGCCACATTAAAAGCCATTCATACTGCTCCTTTCCTCACTGTGCATGGCCCTCCTAGCACCAGACTTCATGACACCGGCACAAATTCTTACCAACACCAGGATCATTCTTTGATCATTTTCTGTCACTTGGGACCAACACGACAACCACACAATCTCTCTCGACTTCGATAAAAAGCTTTCCCATCAGTGTTTAGCATTAGCCAAACGCGTGACTGAACTCCCTTCCTCCACTGCAACTCCCAGACTAGTTAAGCAGTTTCATGACTGGCTAGTGAAATATTCATACATTTTTACAGCCGTGGTTATAGCAATGCTGGGAACTTTCATCTAGACACAGCCCACCAGGATCAGGTCAATTTAGAGTGGCCTCAGAGTTAGCAGACACTAGGGTGAAAACAGCTGGTAGGTGCTCTCTATTGCAACTCCTTATGCTGTCAATGCTGATTTGCTTTCTTCATGTGGCTGGAAATCAATACTGCTTGCTGCCAAGCTTCACCACCTAGTCAAAGACTGGCTGCTGATCAGGAAGTCTGGCAGAGGGCCAACAGAAAGCAAGCAAACTAGTCAGCCTCCCCCACACATTGGATTGGGAGAAGCTCTCTGAAGTTAGCTACTTACCGTGTGAAGCTCAGTACACATGCCAAGCATGCAATAAACAATTTAAGAGAGTGTACCTGTACTTATCTTGTACTTTCTGCTTTATGTCTTGCAGCGAATCCTGGGATATATCTCGTTCCAGGTACCCAGAAAGGACCTCTGTAGCATTCTCTAAGTCTGCTTGGTTATTCTGCAAAAGGCAAAAGAAATGTAAACTTCCTGGACGAAGACACTTCCTCCAGCTAGCTAGAAACTGCATGTGAACTATATGCAAAATTCACTTGAAGAATTATGTTGTATAGCATTGCAGAGGCAGCATATCTAATGAGTGGCTTCGAGAAATTTAGTGTGTAGCCTACAAAATTCACTAGCAGATATTCCAAGGTCTAGAATCTTCTTGAAATAAAATATTGCAAATCAAGGGAAATTTAAAGTTTATAGGGGTGTTTCATTATTTGAGCTTCTGCAATAAAACTATTTCCTCTCTCCCTAAACTCCATGAACAAACACCCAATTCAGCTGAGCATTAACATCGCCTTTGGTTTCACCTTTGCTTGAGCAACAACAGAGACTGTGTTCACTGCACCTAAAACCTTAAATTCTGCAAGTTCACTGTGAACAAAAAATTGCATAATGTTTCTTTTGTATAATTATACAAAACACAGCCTCCAGCATGCAGCTGCAAAATCATTTGGACATAAAACCAATTTCCTTAGTCCCTCCAGTGGACATCACTCAGGTTGGTTCCTCAGATGCTGCTCCAGAGTTTTCTGGCAGCACAACAGTGCTTAGTGCACTGTGCAAGCTCCAGTCCAGAAAATGAACACACACACCCCACCATAAAAAGAAAAAAGAATTCAAACATGATTAAGGGTTTTTTTAATCAAAAGACCTCACCACACAAGCAAAACCCATGCCCCAAATGCACACAGACAAAAAATAACACCAAATGCATAATTTTAAAAAAAAATCTGAAGAAAAGGTACCACAGGTTATCTCCAAATGACAAAGACTGCTTTTTCTAAGCTCTCCAGAGACCTCAGGCCCCTCTCAAGTCTACTCTTGCACCCTCCCCCACCAGGTCCCAAGCTACTCACCAGGTTTCTTTCTAAGCCCCCAGATCTTTCCTTGCCAGTACCAAAGCCCCCAGATCTCCCCCCTAGTTCCTTCCACACTTCTCCCTAGCACCTCCAAGCCTCTCTCTGCCCCACCAGGACTCTCCCCAAATGCCATGTCCTAGTTATTCTCCCTTCCTAATCTCTCCATATCTTCTTCCCCTATCCCCTTCTCCCTCCCATCCACAAGCCTTTCCCAAAAGCTCATGGAACATCTCCCTGTCCCCTGGGCCTCCTACTGAAAAGCTCCCATGCTTCTGCTCTCCTTCCCTCAATTCCCAGGTCTTCTGTCTCCACAGCCCTCAGATTATTTCGCCCCCTCAAGCCCTTGCCATCCTTTCACCCAAGCCCTGGATCTCCTCTGTTTCCAGATCCCTCTGACCTTTCCTTCTCTCCATGCCCCCAGTCCCCAGGGCTGCTCTCTGCCTCACTTCTCCTCCACCACCACCCTCCTCAAACTGCTTGCTCACTCTATGCAAGCACCTGGAGATGCTCTCCACTTAAGCCAAGCTACTGTCCTTCCCCCAATACTACAAACAGGTTTCAGCAGAAGTGGGCAATTTGTTGTTTGGGCTGGGCTACATCAGCAACAGTTCCTTCTACTGTGATGCTGCCTGACCTCTTCAAAAGGCCAGCATACATTCACTGCCTCCACCATGATTTCAGCCTGAATCTGTGAAAAACAGCATGGTTATGGTGGTGCAGTGATCAGTCCGTCCCTGGGTTACAGCATCAAATGATATAGAACAAAAAATGCTGTTACTTTATGTTTTGGAGGACTACAGACCAAATTATTCCTAGATCATGCATAAACAATGGGTAATTACTAAAGATAAAAGCAGCAGCATCTCAATCTAAATCATATAATCTCTGGGACTGTTTTGACCAGCAAGTTCTACGTTATGGCTACTGCCCTGACTTCAGGCAATATTGGCGTTATTAGTAATGCTGTGAACACTCATGTAAACATTCCCCACTAGATAAAGCCCCAAACTTGCTCTCTTTTGTATGTCTCAGCATACAGTATAGTCTACAGCATTCAATAATGATTGCAGTGCAATAACCATTCTCTCTTTTCCTCTTTTAACTAAGCAGGGACTACACTGGATCCAGGATGCTCCAACTCCCACAGACGTGTCATTGAATACCCAGGAATACTGAATAAACCTAGCATCTCTATAACCTCTGAATGGCTTTCCTTTCCAACAAATGGGACAGTGTACAAGGGTAGTTTCCTTACCTCAAAGATAATGGACTGATTATTTTTTTTGAGGTAGAAGGCAAAGACATAAGTGTACATGAGCGTGGCACGACACTGGCAGAGGACGTCGACTGCTTTCTTCAGGAACTGTACTTCAATCCATGACATGTTGTGCTGCTGCATCTCCTCCATTTTCTGCTTCACCTGAGCATAGAGTTTGTGCTCAAAGCGCAGACTCTGCATGTGGTTCATATAGCGGTTGCAGTAGAATAGGTACCTCTGTAGGGCTGCTCTGGATCGCTGTGTTAATTCCCATTAGGGAAAAGAAAATAAATAGTTAAAACAAAGTAATAGCTGAAAAGCAAGAGGCCAAAATCTGGGAATCTAAGGAGCATCAATAGAAGGCCTTGCCATTCAAAGGACATTATTTAGCCATCTTCAGTAGCCATGTGCATGCAGATGGAAATAGAGGTTACTTACCAGTAACTCTGTTCTTCGAGAGAGCTCTGCGTATTCTCACTCTTGGGATTCACTTCCTGCTTCCAGGTACTGGAAAACCTCTCATCAGCAGTATCCAGGCAGAATATGCCTAGAAAAGACTAGAACATGGTGAAGGCTCCGCCCCTCCATCCCGAGAAAAGCGCGGGCCCGCATTGCGAGGGATGGGCTAGTATAAATAGGCGAAGGAGCCCTCATCGCCTCAGTTCCTTCCAACCCCGGTCCAGAAGACCCCAGCAATGTCCATCCGAGACTGAGGGGAAGGAGGGCGGGATGTGAGAATACGCGGAGCTCTCTTGAAGAACAGAGTTACTGGTAAGTAACCTCTATTTCTTCTTCGAGGATCTCCGCAATTCTCACTCTTGGGAGAGTAATAAGCAGTTGTAACACCTACCTCAAGAAGGGGGGGAATCGAGGACGTTCATCCAATAATGAATTAAGAACTGCTTTCCCCACCTGGGAATCTGACCTAGCTGCAAGGTCCAGTGAATAGTGCTTAGTAAAGGTATGCACTGAAGCCCATGTGGCAGCTCTACATATGTCCGAGAGATGTATCCTTAGCAAGAGATGTAGCAGTAGCTCGAGTAGAGTGTGCTCTTAAGCCCAAGGGTGGAACCTTATTTGCTAAAGCATAACACTTTTGTATACATAGGATAATCCATTTGGAAAGCCGTTGCGAGGATATCTTGACTCCGATCCTCTGGCCTCCATACGATATAAACAGAGTCACATGCTCTAATGCTCTTAGTTCGCTCAGTGTAAAAAGCTAATGCTCTTTTGACGTCCAAAGTGTGACGCGCCCGTTCTGCAAGCGAAGTATGAGGCTTTGGGGAAAATACTGGTAATGAAATTATCTGATTCAGGTGAAAAGGAGAAGCTACCTTGGGGACAAAAGTCGGATCAGTCCTTAGGTCGACTTTGTCTCTATGAAACGAGATATAAGGCGGTGAAGCTCTAAGAGCAGTCAGTTCGCTCACTCTCCGTGCTGAGGTGATTGCTACCAGGAAAGTAGTCTTGATGGTTAGATTTTCCATGGTACATGAGGCTAAGGGTTCAAAAGGAGGGGACATCAATTTTGATAACACAAGGTTCAAGACCCACTAGGGTGCAGGTTGAGATCTTGGTGGGAAAGTAGTCACCAACCCCTTCCAAAAAGACTTCATCAGAAAAAGAGAAAACAAGGTTTCCTGGCCTTCTGGTTGTAGACATGATGATAGCGCCGCCAGGTGCACCTTTATAGATGGAATGGAGACACACAATTTCCGTAAGGTCAGAAGATACAGAAAAACGTGATTCATATTTAAGGAGTGTGGAGGGATGGACTGTGATTCACACCACTTAGAAAAACACCTCCACTTCATCTCATAGCATCTACGGGTAGAGAGTCCCCGGGAATTTAGCATAATCTCCGAGACTTCTGAAAGTGCATTCCTTATTAGGGTAGGATCAACCATGTGGAGAGGTGGAGCATCTGCAAATTGTGGTGCAGGATCCTCCCCTGATCCTGAGACAGAAGGTCGTGTATGAGTGGGAGGGTCTTGACGTGCGATGCCATCGCTTGTAAGGTTTGGAACCAGGTCTGGTGGGGATCAGATGGGCCTTGTCTGCCCTGATTTTGCATAGAACACTGTGGAGAAGAGGGATTTGGGGGAAAGGCATAGAGGAAGGTCCCGTGCCAGGAGACTGCAAAGGCGTCCGATATTGATCCTGGTGCTAGCCCTGCCTGACTGCAGAATTCTGGGAGCTTCGTGTTCTCTTGTGACGCGAACAGATCTATCATCGGCATCCCCCATTCCCAAAAAATGTCCAGTAAGATCTCCTCTTTCAGCAACCATTCGTGCTGGTCCGCCATCTTGTGGCTGAGAAGGTCTGCCACTGAGTTGTCTTGGTCTACCAAATGAATTGCTTGAATATGTATGTTGTGTCCTATACACCAATGCCAGATGGTTTCTGCTTCCTTGGATAGGCGTGCGGATCTTGCTCCACCTTGCTTGTTGACGTACCACATAGCTGTGGTAGTCTCTGTTACAATTAGAATGTTCTTTCCTCTGATGTGGGGTAGTAGAGCTTAGAGCCCATTGTATTGCCCTGAGTTCTAACATGTTGATATGAAGGCGTGCCTCTTCTGGAGACCAAAGTCCATGCATTTGAATGTCTCCCATGTGAGCACCCCAGCCGGTTAGAGAGGCGTCTGAGGTGATCGATGCATGGATGCCTGGTGGATCGAAAGGCACACTCCCTTTGGGACTTGGTCTGCATCTGTCCACCACTGTAGGTTCTTGAGAAGTCCTTGTGTTATTGATAACTTCATGTTGAGCGGGTGGAGGGCTGGGGTATAGTTCTGCACCAACCATTGTTGAAGCGGCCTTATGTGAAGACGTGCATATGATGTCACCATCGTAGTGGATGCCATCAGTCCCTGTAAGTGAAGGAAGAAGTGAACCGACTTGGTTGGTTGGGATTGAAGAACGTCCAGAGCACAGCCTATGGCGAGGAATCTCTCTGTTGACAGATATGCTTTCGCCTGGTGGATGTCTAGTATTGCCCCTATGAAGGGTAAGTGCTGGGAGGGGCGTAGATGTGATTTGGGTAGGTTGATGACGAAACCTAGACCCTTGAGCAGTGACATTGTCAATTGCAGATGTCGTTCGTGCTGCGATCAGCCAATCGTCTAGATACGGAAATATTCTGACCTTTAACCATTGGAGATGAGCAGCGACCACTGCGACACATTTGGTGAAGATGCGTGGTGCCGTAGACAGTCTGAACGGAAGGGCCCTGTACTGGAACTGAAGTGCAATGAAGCGCAGTGCCGGCCCCAGACATGCGCCATATGTACGGCTGCACATGGCCCCGCGGCCAGCTGGGGCCCCGCACTTGCCTGGCTGGGCAGCAGGCTGCAGTCAGCTTCTCCCCCAGTAAGTGATTTTTCCTCCCCACCCTGGCTCCAGACCCCATCCCTCACCTGTCTCTTCCTCTTAGGAGCACTGCAGCAGCAGCAGCGGGGACACTTGATCAAGCTGGGAGAGAAGGCTGTTGGTTTACAAACAGCTCCTCCCCACGTGCTGATCAGAAGGTTGCTACTTTGTAAAGAAGGTTCTTCAAGATGGCTCCCAACATTCTCACAACTGGGTTGTGCACGTTCACCCTGTTCAAATAATAGACCACATGATGGTCTCGAGCTCCTCTAGTATAAAAAGAACCCTCCCCCTCTGAATGACAGTTCCTTTCAACCTTTTCTAGAAATATAAGAAAAGAATTCCATGTG
>QEPC01009348.1:423265-449959 GCA_003113815.1 Sphenodon punctatus | reverse complement strand
CTTCTCCCCGAGAGGAATGAGCGGAACCATTCAAGAACAGTCCCGTCCAGACCCCCCAGGTCACGCAGCTGCCTCACCAGCAGCCCGTGGTCCACGGTATCAAAAGCGGCCGAGAGATCTAGCAGGATGAGAAATGTTGAACATCCTGCATCCATCTCCCGGCGGAGATCGTCTACCAAGGCCACCAACGCCGTTTCAGTGCCATAGCCGGGACGGAACTCAGATTGAAAAGGGTCCAGGAAACCGATGCTATCTAGATGCCCCTGGAGCTGGATCACCACCGCCCGCTCAATAACCTTCCCTAAAAAGGGATGGTTAGAGACAGGTCAGTAGCTGGTGAGCGCATCCACGTCCAAAGATGGTTTCTTCAGCAGGGGGCGCACCACCGCCTCCTTGAGGCAAGGCAACAACCTCCCCTGCTGCAAGGACGCATTCACTACCCTTGCCAGCACCGTCCCAAACTTCTCCCTGGAGGCTTTCACCAGCCAGGACGGGCATGGATTAAGTTCACAACAAGTGAACTTGGGGGCAGGGGCACAAATGAACTGGTTATGGGGTGGGGGCAGCATGAACTGATTATGGGGACACAACTGAACTGGTTATATTTCTCTTTTCATGGCATAATGTGCTGGCTGCATTTTGGGTGTCTTGTGTGTGTGATAGCAGCACCTCTGGACTGGTTGCACTGCATGCGTGCACAAGGCACAGGCGGCACCAGCAGCAAGAAGCAAAAGGCCCTGGAGGCCAGACTGGCTAAGCTCACCCCCTCCTCCAGTACGGCAGTGGATGCAGTCAGTCTCTCTGTGCCTGCCTCACTGCCCGCTTGGCTTCCCCTGCAGTGGAACCACTCCTGGGAAGTGGTGGTAGACACTCGGCTGGGGAGGGAGGGAAGCATTAGGAGGCCATGCTTCTCCATGGTTGCTCGGAGGGCTGGAGAATGGGAATCCTTCCTGTCCAGTGGGAGTAAGTTTTATGTAAATGTCTACATTTGCATAATTAGGTTGGACCTAATTATGCAAATTAGGCCCCGCACCAAGACTTCGCACATGGCCTCACAAACCCTGGGGCCGGCCCTGATGAAGCGTAAGTATTTGCGGTGAGATGGATGAATAGAAATATGAAAATAGGCATCCTGTAGATCAAGGGAAGCTAACCAGTCGCCCTGCCGCAGACCCATAAAGATAATGGGTAGGGAGGTCATGCAAAACTTAAATTTACGGACAAACTTATTGAGTTGTCTGAGGTCCAGAATAGGGCGGAAGCCTTTGTCCTTTTTAGGAACCACAACAAATCTAGAATAAAAACCAGTATTAAGTTCAGACTTGGGGACTGGCTCAATGGCTCTCTTCTTGAGAAGTTTCTGAATTTCAACTAGCATTTGAGTGGGGGGGGGGCCGAGAGCCCCTTAGGGAGCAGGCGGAGGAGGGAGGGGAACTGGATGGCATAGCCAAATTGGATAATTTCTCTGACCCAGCGGTCGGTGGAAATGGCCTCCTACTGGGGTAGGAAGGGCAACAGGCGGTCCTGGAATGAGGGGCTACCCTCATAATTTCCCTTGATCAAGGTGTCGTTAAAAACGGGACTTTGTCTGCTGTCCAGAAGACGAATTGGAGGATGCTTTGCCTCAGCCCCTCTGTCTATTAAAAGCCTTGCGTTGTTGAGTGCCTTGTGGCTGATGGTACTGGAACAAGGTCTGCTGCTGAACACACTTCCCCGCATTGTAGTTATACGACGGGTATGCGGGCCTTCTAGGAGAAAAGGCATAGGGACTTGGGGTAGGGTAGGGTTTCTTACGGATGGTGCGTATAACCCCTGTAGATCTGGCCGTTTGATTCATTTCTTTAATTTTTTTCAGGGTGTCATCAGTAGATGTGGAGAAGAACCCTTCGCAATCAAATGATAAGTCCTCTAGTCTTGTTTTATTTTCCTGTGTCAGAGCTGTGGAAAGGAGCCATGCATGCCTCCAGAGTGCAATGGCAGATGCCATACCTCTGGCATTGGATCAGCCATGTGCATATTTGCAGTCAGCTGAAATTGAGCCATCTGCATGCCTTCCTTCTGGAGAGCCGCTGTCTGATTAGGGTCTGTGGTGCTGCTGAGCCTTGACCATAACCAGCGCTGGTAGCCGCACATGGCAGATGCATAATTGGCAATTCTGAAAGACAGGGAGTCCAAGGAAAATATTTCCCTTCCCAATACGTCCAGTCTCCTTCCCTCCCTGTCCAATGGAGACGTCTGTACCCCTCCCGCTCGGGCTTTTACCGATGCTGCAGCAATCACGAGGGAGTGGGGGGGGTGTTTGTGAAAAATCTGAGCCCCCTCCTTCGGTGCAGCATATAAAGAGTCCGCTAACTTATTAGTAGGTGACACAGAAGTGGGTTTACTCCAGATGGCTGAGGCAGGTTCCAACAGCTGCTCTAACAGAGGTAGCATTATGTGACCAGATTCACCTGCCCCTAAGATCCAAAATATCGGCCCCGTTTGGGATTTTTTAACTGCCCTCGTAGGGAGTTTGGGGAGGGAGGATGCCATCCTCCTGAGCATTGCCTGGAAGGCTTTAGAATCCTCAGTTGCCAAGGATATATTGGGGTCCTATATGGCATCCGGAGGGGAAGGGGATATTGTTTCAACTTCCTCCAGTGATGATGAGGATGATGAGCGAGATGCAGATCTCCCTGGGGAGGCTACCACAATTGGTGCCGGTTCCGGCGGTACCGCCTCCTCTCTTGGATTTCCCAATAGCGAGGTTAGTAGCTCCGTAGCTCCAGATGGTGCTAACCTTTCGTCCTGTGATTGCGTCATCGCGCTCTCCGGTGCCGGCACGTGGGGTCTAGCATCGACGGTGCCGATGTCCTGGGTCGCCGGCACCGAACCCGCATCTGAAGGTGGGGGACGAGATATTGTCGCTGTCGGTGCCGCCCTCAGTGGGAGCGGGGGTACATAGGGAAGTTCCAGTCCCGATTGTGTCACAAGGTCGAAATCCGCTCGTGTCCTATAGGGTGATGGGCTCCTGGACCGGTATCGGTAGCCTGGGATGTAGGTGTACTCATGGCGCCTGTCCCTTGGGTTGTAGGATGAATAGCAAGAGCATGGCGAGCGGCATCTGCATTCCCTATGGTACCTCAGCGGGGTTCCGTGCTCGTCCTGGTACCGCGGGGATCAGGACTGCAAGCGGTAATGCCTGCGCAACTGGGAGCGTAAGTCCCTCGGCACCGTTGGTGATAGTGTGAGCAACAGGGGTGAGACGGCCCGCGCCGTCGGAGCCATTGGTTGCAGGGGTTGTAGTTGTGGCATCACACCCGTCGGTCCCGACAGTGATGCTTCTTGCAGCTGGGGAGCCATGATGTCCCCTGTTCCGGCCCGCTTCCCGTTTTTTCTCCTTCAGCTCTTTTAGTACCTCACTCCGAGGAACAAGTAGAGCTACGCGCATGCGGTGAGTCAGTACCGCCTTCCATGGAGCGGACGGTACCGCGGGTGCAAGAACTGTCCTTCGGCGGAGACAGTACCATGGGCCTCGGTATCGACAGTGATCCCTCGGAGCCGTGTTGTGCCGGTTCCGTCCGTGTCCTCTGTCCCAGTTCCATTGCCGGTGTCGCGGAGTGCCGGGTGGGGAGCCTGAGAGGCCCCTTTTCTCCACCCTCTAGTGCCCTTTTCGTTAATAGGTCCTGTAGACGGAGAGCCCTGGCCCATTTGGCCCTGTTAGACAAGACTGAGCAGGCTCTGCAAGCCTGGGTATTATGGACCTCTCCCAAACAGGCTAAACAGCGAGCATGCTGGTCGCTGATAGAAAGGGTAGCGGGACAAGAACTACATCTTTTGAAGCCCGGTTGCTTGGGCATTCCCGCTCGCCCCGAGGGGCAGACTAAGCCCGGGGAAAAGGCCCCCGTGGGCTAGGGCAGCACTTCTTAGTTTACTACTGAATAACGCTGAGCAGCGCTGAGAGGTCTTCCAATGCCACGTGGTTGGAAGGAACTGAGGCAGTGAGGGCTTCTCCCCCTATTTATACTAGACCACCCCTCGCAATGCAGACTCGCGCTTTTCTCAGGATGGGAGGGGGATGGAAGGGCGGAACCCTCACCATGTTCTAGTCTTTTCCAGGCATATTCTGCCTGGATACTGCTGACGAGAGTATTTCCGGTACCTGCGAAGCAGGAAGTGAATCCCAAGAGTGAGAATCGCGGAGATTCTCGAAGAAGAAACACAGCATTATTTCCCTCCGCTCTACTGAAACACACCCAACTGTGCAACCCTGCACAAGCAGGTCCATACTTTGCACTTTAGGATCAGAAGCTATTATTGTGTTGCATTAGAGAACTCCAAACTGCTACAAATCTCCTCCTTTTTGTAATTTTAATTAAGTGTTTTTAGTATTTGTAAGCTGCCCCGAGCTGCCTGTGGCAGGCAGGGTGGGGTAGAAAATGTTTTAAAATAAATAAAATAAAATAAAGTTCAAACCACCAACTGATCCTGCTTAATAAAACTGGGTACAGTCCAGTCTCTACTTCCATTATACAGGCAGTGGCAGCTGATGGACTTTCAGCCTGGTGAGCTGACGGCCATGGCCTGCATTAAAAATTTCATACGTACATGATCGACTAGAATACACAATGAATGAAACCACCACAGTGTATGCAGAACCAAAAAACAACACAATGGTGGTGGTATGCAATAGTGAGCAGAATGCAAAGCTCTGCCTGGGAAAATTAAAAAGAAAACCAGCATTTGTTCCTGTAGATCAGGTGCTAGAAAAAAAAGATGGACAGTTCAAGGCGTCAAGTCTTTTTTAAATAAGGGGACTTGATATGTGTGATTTGTTTCACTTTTTAAATTTGCTATTTTAAAAAGAAGAATTCACTCAGGAGTGAAACCCTGAATGTGCCAGGGATGTGAGAAAAGCTTCAGGAGAAGTTGAGACACTCAATATACACCAGAGAATCGACACAGGGGAGAACCTTAACATGTGCCCTAAGTGAAAAATGCTACAGGGTGAGCTCAACCTTCAGTACACACCAGAGAATTCACCCTACCAAGAAAAGGCCCTATAAATGCCTAACTGTGGGGAAAGCTTTAGAGTGAACTTAATTCTTTGTATGCATGAAAAAACCCAAACAGTTCCCTCAGTCCCACCCTCCACCTTACCTGCAGCTGCAGTTGGGAAAGAAGGGTATGACTAGAAGAGGCAGCATCAGACAGAATACTTTAAGAAACCGTATAGTAGATAAAAAGCTTAGCTATTAAGTCACACTGATTGTGCTGCAATTCTAATCCCTCACCTCAGACCAGGCCCTCCCATCCCTGCTCTCCTTCCCTTACACCAGGGGTGGGGAACCTTAGGTATAGGGGCTACAAGTGGCCCATGACAAGTTTTTTGACCACTTTCCAGCTCCTGGATCTGGCCCCTATATCCAGTTCCTACTCTCAAGAACTGAAAATCTGAGTTCAGGGTAAGGGAGCAGAGATGAGGGCACACATACTAGGAGCACAGATCCATAATCTGGACCCTCCTCTTCCTGAGTGCACTCCATAGGTACCTTTGCCTCCAGCTGTTTTGCAAGACTCAGCGCTTGTACCAGTTTTTCCAATTGGTCCCTGGGAGGGAAAAGATTCCCCACCTCTGATATAGCACTTTCAATATCCTTCCTACAAGCTCCCAAGCCAGTGAACAAGAGAAAAAAATATATGGAAAAAGCTTAAGATCCCATATTTCCAGTAGCATCAGATTGCTTGTAGAGTGTGGGACAAAATTCAAAGGGGTTGATACTGTTTTCCCCTTTCAAAAATACAAAAACAATGCAAGGCAGTATGAAAGTTGCAAGACAAGTATTTTTGAAGTGTTCATGCTGCAACAGATTGAATATAACAAGCCACCAAATAAATCCTTTGGAAAAGCTTCTACATTCCAATTTTTTCCCACTATGAGCCCATCAAAATAACCCAACTGGTTTAAACATTCAAAGTTCAACAAAAAGTTTCTCGAGCATCAGATCACTTGGGAAGAAGGACAAAATCCAAAGGGGCTATCACAAGAAAAAGCCATACTATTTTCTCTTTTTAGAAACACCATACGGTCATATGAAAAGCAAGTATTTTTGAAGCATTCACACTGCTGCAAAAATATTAAATAAGAAGTCTGCAAGTAAAGCTTTTGGAAAAACTTTTGAATTCTGTTTGCATTTTTTCCCTACTGCATTCAAGTCAACACACAAAATATCCATGCCAAATATCTGATATCAAAACTAAATCAAGCACACACATTTTTAAAGTATCAAAAAGAAAAATAGAAAAATATATTAAAAAATAAAATATATCCAAAAATATATTTAGTCAATGCTCAAAATATCCAAACTAAAAATAAAAAATATTAAAAACATCCAAAAATATATGAATTTACCAAATATTAAAAAATCCTATAAAATTAGAAATACAGCACTCAGGGAGGAGAATAATTAAAAGAGCTGTACCGTAGTAGACAGTAACAAAAGCGGGGGGGGGGGGGGGGGGAGGAGGAATAAAATCAGTTCAAAGAAATTAAGAACATAAAAAGTGCCATACTGAGTCAAAGTCAGACCAATGGTCCATCAAGCCCAGCATCCTGTCCTTCGACAGTGGCCAATCTCGATTGCATGGGAGAAGAACCAACAGTCACAATGGGCAATCCATTCCCCATTGTTCACTCCCAGCTCCTGACACTAAGAAGTTCATCCCATAAGCCACTTGGTTAATAACCATTAACAGACCACTCTAAGAACCTATCCAGTCATTTTTTAAACCCAGGTATACTACTGCCCTTGACAACGTCCTTTAGCAACAAATTCCATAAGTTAACTATGTATTGAGTTAAAAAGTACTTCCTTTTGTTTGTTTTAAATTTGCCGGCAGCTAGTTTCATGGAGTGTCCCCTAGTTCTAGTTCTATTTGAGAGGGTAAATAACTGTTCCCTATCTACTTGTTCCACACCACTCAAGATTTTATAAACCTCCATCATGTCTCCTCTCAATCTTCTCTTCTCTAAGCTGAAGAGACCCAGCTTGTCAAAGCCTCGCTTTGTACGGAAGCCATTCCATACCCTTTATCAATCTCGTTGCCTTTCTCTGTACCTTTTCTAGTTCAGCTATGTCTTTTTTTGAGATTGGGCAACCAGAACCACACACAATATTCCAGGTGCGATCACACCATTGCTTTGTATAGAGGCATTCTGACATACTTAGTTTAATTCTCTATCTCTTTGCGAATAACTTGTAACATAGTTTGCTTTTTTGACTGCTGCTGCACATTGGGCTGAGGATTTCCGTGTATTGTCCACAATCATTCCCAGATCCTTTTCCTGAGTGGTAACTCCTAGCTTAGTACCCAGCATTGTGTACTCATAGTTTGCATTATTTTTCTCTATGTGCATCACTTTGCATGTACTCACCAAAGCACAGAAATCCAGTCTGCTCTTTGGTGCAGCAGTCACTGAACTGGCCCAGACCAGTTCTAGGCTGCTGCTATGTTTTGTGAGTCCCTCCTCCACGCCCCTCTCCTAAATGAAGACCTAATTGGCTGGGTTCCTCCATAGGAACCCATGCATTTGTGCCCTGGCCCCTCCTTCAGCCCCTCCCCTTGCTTTTAATGCACAGGTGCCCCATGAGCACCCATCCGGACCACCCTCAGGACATTAGAGTATTAAAAACAGGGGGAGGAGCCTTCCTGCTGCTCCCTCCATCCTCTCTCCCCTCAGCTGAAAAAGAGCCCCAGCCCACCCCCTCCCACATTCCCCCACCTCCCTTCACCCCTGCCCAATGCGTCACTGGCCAACCATAGTGCCCCACAGCTGGCTTGCACATGTGAGAAAGCGCACAGGGCTAAAAGATTCTGCGTGCTCAGGTACATGCGCAGAAGCACAGAGCCTTTCAGTCCTGTGTGCTTTTGTGCATACACAAGGCTCCGCTGCCGATTCACTTGCTATGTCAAGCAACAAATGAAAGAGGAATCCTGTGGGAAAATAGCATGAGACCATCATGTCAGTAGAGAATGCCTAACCATATACACAAGGGACAGATTTAAGTCTTCTTAGGCAACTAATTCTGGCACCTTCTTAACACTTCAGTGTTTGCCTTTGCAACCCTAACGTTCTTCAAAAGGAAGCTTTTGTAGGTTTCATTTTTTAAACTATGTTCTATAATGTGCCAACTAAATCAGCAGCAAAATGTCCAAATCATCAGAGTTTGAATCCCAGAACATCAGATCCTAGCAGTCTAAGCTAAAGCCATAACTAGATGAGTTGGCCTCGGGCATAAGCTGCTATCTTCTGGGGTCTAGCCTGTGGAGAAAAATAACCATACCGAAACAGTAGGACATGCCAGAGTTGCCCTATTTTTACAAACAACATAGTATGCAGCTTTGACAGATTCTTCCTGAGAGTCAAGCACATTTGCGTCTGGAGTGTGTCATGTTAGAGACTTAAGGCTCAGATTCTCAAAGTGCTATGCTAGAACAACCTCCAGTCATTTCAATAGGGTTTAGTTAGCTCCATCCATGGGTCCACTTATAGAAGTGTAGTCAAATTATTTTGGAACGGGAAACAGGAAGAGTAAATTTTGTTCAAAACTTGAAATGGTGGCCATTAGAAGAAAAGCAGATTATTAAGTCAGAGCTACCTAAATTTAGGCCAAATGTCTATCTACAACCTACAATTTCTGCATGTAGGTGTGGGGAACAACTTACTGGAAAGCTTTTGGCAAGTTTAACACCAAGGCCATTTATTGCTCCCACTCCAATGATTACTTGCTACTTAGACCTTATTCTGGTGTTTGCTTAATTTACACAGCCGTGGCGGCGGCAACCTTCGATTTAAAGCAACGCGCAATTCTGGGTTGGTGTGAATGCACCTAGTGTGCACAATTCAGCGTTATGCGAACTGGGTGGAGTGCAGTTTTAAAAGCTGCTCAAACCAACGTTTCAAAAATTCGGCATAACACTGAATTGTGCACACTAGATGCATTCACACCAACCCGGAAATCCGTGTTGCTTTAAATCAAATGTTGCCGCCGCCGCAGCTGTGCAAATTAAGCGAACGTCAGAATGAGCCCTTAGACACAACACTCCTTTGGCAGAAATTGTTCAACCTAGGAATTGATCTCCCTCTTCTTAGATTACTGATAGCTTATCATGAAGGAACCTGGGCTCAGGACCCTCAAGGTGAATTAACTTCTAAATTTTCTACATATAATAGAGTTCACTAAGGCTGTATCCTAGCCCCTCTTTTATTTAATTTGCATGTTATTAATGATATTTGGGCGATTTCTATTTACATCCACTTAAACTCCTAAATACAGTTACATTTTTATGTATGCAGACAATGCAGTTTTACTTTCCAGGATGCCAACTGATCTGCAAAGAGTTAACACTAAATTTGCCAATTTGATCAACCATAAATAAAGAATTATTCAAAAAACAAAAATCTTTATTGGGGTAAGTGCTCTAGACCCTTCTCATTGCAAATTGAGTCCTGTAAGCGAGAAGACATTAAGGAATATAAATATTTGGGCCTAGCCTTGTCATCTTCGGCACTCTGGACTGAGTATACGAAGTATTTGAAAGGCAAAGTTATTCAGTCTACTATGGTAATAAAGTGTTTTCATGATACTTTTGCCAGAAGATCCATATCTGTAGTACTAATGGCTTTCCAAAACAAAGTGGTTTCTCAAACATTATATGTAGCTGGAATTTGGAGACATTCTGTATCCACCGACATTGTTATCCCCCAAAATAAAATGTTTACATTCCCTTTTAGGTCTTCCTCCTCTTATAGCAGCAGAATTCTTAGATTAGAAACTAGTATAGAATCACTATTGGCAAATATAACCACCAGTGTAATGCCTATCTGTTTAGGATGATGGTGTATTTACCAAATAGGTTACCTAAGATGTGTTATTTGGAGGATAGTAATCGCCATCAATCCCTCCATTTTCCTTGGCTACTTTTTGTTTTTAAGACTCTTAAATACAGCGGATTGGGTTTTTATGCTAATGAAGGAACTTTCATAGTCTTTGGGTTTTTATGCTAATGAAGGAACTTTACTGGATTCCAACCTCTGCTGAGGTTGGAATCCAGTAATGGGAGTTACTTCATCAGAGAACTGGAAGGTTGGAAGATAACTCAAGCATCATCTAGTCCAACCCCATGCTCCAAGGCATGATATCCTCACCCTACAGCATTGCAGACAAATGCTTGTTCTGCAAGGTTCTGCCAGGTTTTGAAAACATCCAAGGAGGGAGACTCCACAATCTCCCTGGGCAGCTTATTCCATTGCTCAGCAGTTCTTACAGTTAGGAAGTTTTTCCTAATGTCTAACCAAAATTTGCATTGCTGCAATTTAAGTCCATTCCCTCTTCTTCTATCTTCTGTGGCAATGGAGAACAGAGATTCAAATATTTCATGCTGTGGTGACAGGAAGATCTGTGTTAGCCCCCCTTAAAGCCTATGAAGCCAAAGTTCTTATACGGGTATGAAAGTCTGGGGTTGGGAGGCATCCAGCGACATTGAAGTTCTGCAGAATGTATTTTTATGTTCTCTTTTGGAACTTTCGGCTACTATGTCTGCTGTTTTTTTGAGGTGGAAAACTGGTACGGAAGCCATCTGAACAAAAATTCTCATCAGATTATCATTTTGGCTAAAGATTTTGAAATACTCTCCTCTTAGATTTCCCAAGATGTGTATGCTCGAGGATCTTGGGCTCCATTCTCGATACAAATCACCTTGGCTACACTGTGATTACATCACCAAATTAGATCTCAGATGGGACTAGATTACCTTGTCACCGATGGTTTACGACTGATTTCCCCTGCGGATAATTTTTTGTTGATCCAGAGAATTAGGGATGTAGC
This sequence comes from Sphenodon punctatus, assembly GCA_003113815.1. Lineage (NCBI taxonomy): Eukaryota > Metazoa > Chordata > Lepidosauria > Sphenodontia > Sphenodontidae > Sphenodon > Sphenodon punctatus. The sequence goes on along the minus strand of QEPC01009348.1, from coordinate 439,091 downwards.
TCGACAGGAAGACCTTACCAGTGTGTGGTTCTCTTGAATTGCACCTTTGTACATCTTATGGCAAGGAGGGGAGGGCCTGGCTTGATTTGAAAAAGTTCCAGAGAATAGCATTAACCAGACTGAGGATGGAACAGATGCCGACAGTCATGCTAGAGGGCCGTAGAAGGGAAATCCCCCCCAAAATGAAAGAACTTGTCCCTTTTGTAAAAGTTTGATAGCAGATACAGTCCACTATGTATTGGAGTGCCCGCTCTATGGGGAAAATAAGGGATCAATTGATTTTTCCACTTCCAGATGTTCTTTCCACCTTTTCCAAAGTAGAAACATTGATTTGGATATTTCAGCAGTACAAGGAACCTTGTTGTGTTTAGACTTGCTACTTTTGCCTTGTGTGCTGAACGCATTAGGCATACATTTATGTCCAAGCATTAATTGTTGAATGTATTATACGCAGGCTGATGTTTAATCCTCAATCATTGATAAATGGTTGGAACTGTTTTGTATCGGATGATGGCGAAAGCGAAATAGCCTAATAAAATTTGAATTGAATTGAACCAAAAAAAAAGCTGTGTTTTTTTTTTTTTTTTAAAAGAATGCCAGAAAAGATATGGTGAGAACTTCTCAATCTTCTTTTCCCTAGGCTAAACACACCCAATTCTTTCAGCCTTTCTTCATATGGCTCAACTTCTAGCTCCTTTATTAACTCAGTTGATCTCCTCTGAATTTTCATAATTGGTCTAAATTCTTCTTAAAGTACAGTGCCTGAAACTGAACTCCTGGTAAGGTCTCATCAGTGCCCAAGTAAGACGATACCACCACCTCCCATGTCGTGGATACAATGCACCTGTTAATGTATCCCAGAATGCAATTTGTCTTTTTTACAATAGTATCACATTGTTGAATTGTTTTCAGTTTATGATTCACCATTACTGCCAAATATTTTCTCTCCAGTGCTACTGCCTATCCTCCCATTGTATATTTGTGCTTCTGATTTTCTGTTTCTGTGTGTAGTAGTGCTTTACATTTGTCTTTGTTAAATCCCATTTTTTTCATCCAGCCTAGTTGTCTAGTTTATCTAGATCATTTTGTATTCCAAAGCATTTGCAACTCCTCACAATTTTGTGCCATCTACAAATTTGATATATTCTCCACTCTCCCCCCATTTTATGTCTTCCTCCTTCACTGCCAGTTTCTGTATTTTCCCCAGAAGATTAACCCAGATAACCTGACTAATAGATTAAAGCTGTGGAACACTAGAATGTTCCAAATAGTCTATATGAACATTTTAACTAGTCAAACTATCAGGAATTTCCTAACAGAACGTGGTCCACTCACATCATTTCAACACAGTAAAATGTTTGGCACCAAGCATAAACAGGACCAGGGGGCCTGAGAGTCCTGACACAGAAAAAAGAATATTCTAATTTAAGTATACCAATTTAAACACTTCCAGTTTGACTAATGGCCAGATGCACAATAAAATGTTCAGGACTCTACGCACAAGTCTTTTATATACAATATAATTGTATATATAATTTTCAGACCACTACCTGGAGATTAAATATTAAATAGGTTCACAGCAATATTGCATTATACTGATCATGCAGTACACAGAAGAGGCACAATCTATTTTGCATGGGGGGAAATGCACTGCTGGTTTAATACTGAAGATATGAATTATATGCAACGCCAGACTTTAGTTCTCTTTTCACTGGCAGATTAGCAACATACACGGGATAAATATGATGATTATGTACAGAAGACATATTTCAGGAGATGGTGTATATATTTTATTAGAAAGCATTTTGAGTAATGCTTCTGTTCCTAGCTACAGGAATGCTTTGGTAAGGTTAAGTGAAGCAATGTGCAGCATATACATGACACAGACTCTTCCTGGCTGTATGCCCACAGCGCAAGTCTATCCAGGGCTGCTATTCATCAAAGCTGTCTTCCAACAAGAAGAAATGCAATGCTTGCAAGCTCCTGAACGACTCATTACTGAAGAGTTATGGGAGTGATTAGTGTGAATTTGACTACTTTAAGACTACATCTGACTATCAGACCTTCTGCATGTTAAGCATTTTGAGACTAGCTTTAAAACGCTTTTAGGTGTCCAGTGCGCAACACAATACATTTATAAATGAAGTCAACCCTGTAGTCATCACAGGATCCAAGACACTTCAAAGCTGGCTAGAATTAGGACATGAGGAAGCAGTGACAAACAGAATCTTCCATTTAAAACATTCGAAGGACTTTGATTGTTGACCTTGTCCCAGAAAATAGATGGAAGCTAAAGACAGTTTGGACTTTGGTCCAATCAGCTCCTGGAGAACTGCAGGCATCTGTTAGTCTTCAACACTCATGTATTTACATTGCACAGAAGGACAGCAGCATGCACCACTAGAGAAGTTACACAGCGCCTGAAAGCAGCCTATCCAAGTGTACACTCTGGCAGTCCTCAGCCAAGGGTTATGTACTCACCTCCTGTGCATCTCTTGCTGCCTTTGCATCATCCTCATTGTAGCGATTACAGTTGTACCTGAAAACAAACAATTTCCTGAACTTGGGTACAAAGATAAAACAAGTAGGCTTTGAAATGCCACCTTCCCCTTGCTTTCATTATTTTAAGTCTCCAAACCTACCAGGCAGATCCATGTGGCTCCCAAGGGCCAAGACATACCCAGCAGAATTCTGCTTTACAATTCTGGTTCCGACAGACCATGTGATTGCAGCCTCCATCCTTTTCAATGGTCACATGACATTTTGGGCATTCCTATGAAGAGAGAATGAAGAGACTGGTAAGAGAATGAAATGGGCAAAAGCTTCCCTCTTGCACAAATCAGAGCCCAGAATGCCTTCAGACCGTGAAAGCAGGACGACGGTGGCAATGGTTACACACTCAGTCAGTAGTTGGTTGTCCAATACTGCCATGGTAGCCTACTAGAAAGGTAGTGTTCTAGTGATCGGTGGTGGTACACTGCTCTGCTCAAACTGCTGAACTACAGCCTTGGAGCCTACAACATGCTTCTCTATTGGTAGCAGGGTCACTGTGAACAGGATGCCAAAGTAGTACAGCAACTATCTATCATTCCAAGAGCAATATCCTGACCAGATGCCAACCACGTAATCATCCAGCTTTCAACCACCTAATTTCAATTATAGGATGCATTTTCTACCTTCAGCTTATTCAGACACTGCTCCATTCAAAATACTGCTAGGAGAGAAAGAAAACATGTTTTCCCTTTGGAACTTTTTTAAATTACCACATGATGATACTACTAGGCCAGTTGGCAAACTAACAGCTGATGTAAGAATCTGAAGGGAAGCAATAGTATAACTGTAATTCCCAAATTTCTCATAAATCAGTATACAAACAGCTGTGAGGCTATAGAATCAGGGAGCCAGACTTCATGTCAGCATTAACAAAGAGGCCTCTACACTTTGTCAATCAGAAAAATACCACATGCACATTTCCCCATCTTTGTACTCCCAGGGCACCACTATGTAGTACAGATGTTCTCCCAAGCGCATAAAGCATGCTAAATAATTTAAATCAAGTTACAATTACTGGTTGGCAGCCTCTGTCTATTTCAGGTTACAGAACAATTTAGCACACACTGCAAATCCAATATACAACCTGTACTTCAAGTTTATTCACTTAGGCAAAGAGGCTGAGATCCACATCCCAGGACAAGTATTAAGTTTCTAAACTTCTTGCTTGGGGAAAAGGAAAAATGCTCCTCAGACATTTCGAAACCAGGTGTGGTCAGAAAAGCTACCTTAAGGTACTCTCAAGATCCAGACTAGCCATGCTACTCTATAGAGGAGTTTCCCCCATTATTCCATTCCCTCAGGCAGAGTCAAGACCACCTCTTAAATCTTTCAGACAGCTCCAGCAAGCCGGGGGGGGGGGGGAGGGGGAGACTGTTTAAAAAAACAACTGAATTTGAAAAGGTAAAAAGGGATGCTTCTTTTTCTGTTTAGCCTGCATTTTAGTCCAATTTTAGACCATGTGTGCACAAAGCAGTAGGTGGATGCACTTACAAAAATACTAGTGAGGATTAGTCTCGTATCCAAATCTAAACTTCCCCCATCACTCAGCTTCCTAGAGAGGCCAGAGACTACAAATGGGCCTTACAACATGACCTGTTAAACTAAATTAGGAAGGAAATTCTGACCCACTCGGTAAACTAATAAACTGGCAGCTCAACAACTCTGGTTAACTGTATTTTGTATTATGTCTAGGGAAAGGAGGGTGTTATTTCTAGATCTAATATATCTAAGTTTTATAGCGCTAAGTAGGAAGCAATGAAGATTACCAGGTGCACACACACACAATGTGCTCTCCAAGAAATACCCCCTCAAGAGTCTGTGGCACACACTGATCAAGTCTTTACAATGGCATCAGCACAGTTATCAAGTGCTCAGCCTTCCAACCAAAAATTGCTCGATTGCTGCTTCTGCATGGAAATTGGACTGACAGGACTGCTAAATAAGGCAAACCTAAAGACTCTTCTGCTGAAGTAGCACCAACCTGACTGCTACTTAGTTTGTTTCCCTACAGCATAGCTGCACACTTCTCAAGTGAATTGCAGAGAGGACGACAAACTAGAAACAAGACACTGGATAAGGCAATCAATTGCTTCAGATGGTCTAATGAAACAGAAATGGAAGAGTCATCCACAAGTCATCAAGGAAGGTTAATCACATGGCCAACTCTGTATAAAAAACAAATACTACAGGTGTGTGCAAAAGCACATGCCACAGTTTTATAAAATCACTGAAACAGAGCACGAAACATTATAGAGTTACCATGTCAGGAAAAAAAGACAAAGACCTATGATCAAGCTACATTATGAATTGATAAACTCCATGTTCTGGGTTATTTTTTTTAAATCCTGTTATGATGTGGGGATGGGGCCTGATGACCCTATTAAAGTTTAACCCATACTATTCTCTCCTTCAAATCCCTCCCAAAAAACCCTTTCCCTAGCTTCTCACCCCCATAGACTGCTTGTTTATGTTCTCCTTATACGGTCTCATCTTTCTGGATCCCTATTCTCCTTTGTAACTAAGCTAAGCACATGCACCTGCAACTTCTCAACTTCACAGATGTATTCCTTTCTCTTCCAATTTACCCCTCCCCATGCCCATTCTAGATTGTGAGCCTTTTAGGGTATGCACCCATCACTATATAACAACTGTTCAATGCCAGGCACGTGGCTGGCTCTATAAAAATGAACAATAATTTAAATAAATACTATTAAATTATTATGCTATCCTGTGTCATGCACTGCACTTAGAAGGTATCTCAAAATAGAAACCACCAAAAGGAAGCTTGTATTCCCTGATTATTTTTAATACCTTTATTCTCAGAACAGATTAACATTTATTTGAAGTGTTTCATCTGCCTTTAAATAGAAGCATTAAAAGAGCCACAGTGCTCAGAAGAGTAGTAGAAACTAGGTGGGCTATTTTCACCAATCCTGTCCCCGAAGGCACGAGTTCTGTCAGAAGTCTACCTCTTTCAACACCATACCCGAGCCTTCAAATTCTACACTTAAACAGAGATTATCTGATCTTTCAGAATACCCTGGTGCATTTCACTTCATCATTTGCAGTGTCCCGCTCTTTTGAGTCTCATTTGTCCGAATTAAGATAAAATCTGATCTAATTCCATTTAGACCTTCTCCAGCTAAAAAAGGAGCTTTTAAAAATATTTTGCTCATATAAAGAGACAGTAGTCCTGCATCTTTGATAAGATGCTTTTATGGCTCTGGCACCAAGCTGTAGTGGCAAGAAAAGGGCAAATTCTTCAAAGTTTGGCGCTAACCCAAAGCGTACAATGAGATGCCAGAACTGTTTCTAGTCACTGGCCCTGATCCTATAGCATGCAGATTCCGTGCGCAGCTGCACGGGATTCTTGTGCGTGTACATTACCAGCATTGCACGCAACTTCCAAGCATGGATCCGCAGGCTATGGGATTGGGGCCACTGAAAGAAATGAAGTTCTTCCAGACAGTATGGACAGTTTACCTATTAAGATATTAAATGATCTACAAATGGAAAGTAGACTTGTAGCTCACACGATCGATATAAAATGTTCAAAATATTTATGAAAATATTCTGTTTTATACACCAAGGGTGAATCCAGTTCCCATTTAAGTAATGGCTAAACTCCCACTGACTGTTATGGAGCTGGATTGCGCCCTAAATGTTTGTGTCCTATCTAAGCCAGAAAGGTAGCTAAAGGGCAATATCGCATGAGTGGGGGTGGGAGCAGTTGTGAGTAAAGGAATGTTTAAAATGTGTGTCTTGGCAGCAAAACTGTTTTCATGGCCAGAGTCCAGATGAAGAGGTTAGATGAGAGAGATGCTCATACATTATGAAATGGGAGACTTAAGAACCTGATGGAGTAATTTTAAAACCTAGAATTAAAAAAAGGCTTTCAAGTTTATAGTCTCCTTAAACAAGATGCAAAGAGGATTTAAGAGGCTCTCGGACAATTTATAGCTGCTTTACTAAACTCTAATGTGCCCAAGGACAAAGTTTTGTTAATTCTGGCTCAAAATCAACCAGCCTGATAAACCTAGTAATTGCAGTTTCATAATTTTCTGCATAATAATGGATTCACTTAAGATACAACTGATCAGTAATCAAATTATAAACATGAATGTATATTAAATTAGTCCCCAAAAGCAAAGCATATTTAAATCACACTTCAGTTTTCTCTCTCTTAAACTGCTCCCCTCCATCCCCTACTGCCTTAAAGTCTTGCTGTGGTGTTCTTTTTTCTGGAAACACAAGTTTGGCCAGCTGTATCTTACACTTTTTCCATTGCAACAGGATCACCAGGACTTCAGATCTACAAGAGGATGGATACCTTCCCAAATTACACATGGCAAGATGTGAGCAGTTTTATTTGTTCTGTTTTATAGGGAAGATGACAGAAGAGATTAAACTGACAGCCGTGTGTACTAATCAACAAGAAAGTGTATTTAGGAAGCTGGAAGCCCCAACTATACCTTTGGCTCAAAATGAAAAACAGAACACTAGACTGCTGAGATCACTGATTTCAGTTCCTTTTAAGAGCTCTTTACCTTCAGAAAGTTCTTGGACTTTATACTGTAGAGCAGAAAGGACATTGAGGCCTAGAATGAAATGGATGTGTGGCTATTTCTTTCCAGGGAAAGATTTTCTAGTATTATACAAATACTCTCTCTCTCTCTCAACAGAATGGTAAACATCAGCCTGAGTCAGATATGGAGAGAGGTAGTTATATTTCTTTGAGAATCTGGACTGCAGCCAATCCATCCAGGGCAGGGGAGTTATTGGCAGAGGAGAATGCTGTTACTCTAGCTCTCCTCAAGCATACCAATAAACCCCAGGACAAGCTTGAACTGTGATTATTACAGAAGTGAGAAGTGCTAGTACTTAATCATAAGTAATATAAAATCTTTACTACATCACATGCCATCACTGCCTACGAGAAGCCTCTCTCTTTAGTTTATTAGAGGAGTTACTTTTCTGCCAACTTTCTCCTCGAATCAATCCATTGAAAAAGTTCCATAAGAAAGGGGCAACTGACACACTTAACAAAACTGACATGGATACTGAAGGACTCCATGACAGCGGATGTGGTCAGATACCAGACGCAAGTATGCTGGTTTCTGTTACAGTTGCAAAGTTTGGCTTCAAAGTACTTCCTTGCGGCAGAAACAAAAATTGGTCACCTACCTCAGTGAATTTGTTTCTGTTCTGTCGTACTGTCAGTGCTCTGCACGGGTAGCTCTGCGTATGGCCGACAGGAGGCAGAAGAAGAAAAAATCCTCATGCACATGCATGGAGCTGCCCTTCCTCAGTCCATAACCAAGCCGAGGGCCGTCTCCTCATTCCTGCAATTCTTATTCACACTCAGTGTATGCTCCTCCCCCCACCCCCCGCTCCAGGGTCTTACAAGACCTAACTTGAATTCCTTTATCCTAATTAACTTAAAACCTTTAACCCTTAATGTAACAAACTGAACATCCCTACATGCTCACCCCGTCTAGATTAGTGCTGTTTGACAGGGAGGGCCGGAGCACTGACGGTACGACAGAACAGAAACAAATTCACCGAGGTAGGTGACCAATTTTTGTTTCTCCTTCTGTCTCCTGTCAGTGCTCCGCACGGGATGTACCCGAGCTCCAAATTATGGGTAGGAGCAAACAGCCCTGGGAATCTCCAGAACTGTCTGCAAGACCCTCCTGCCAAACGCCGCATCAGCGAACTTGAAGAAGTCTAATTTATAATGCTTCACAAAAGTATGTAAGGAGGACCAGGTTGCTGCCTTACAAATTTCGTCATACGAAGGCCTAGCCTTAAAGGCGTATGATGTGGCTGTGCCTCTAACTGAGTGCGCCCAAATCTGTAATGGAGGAACCTTATTCTTCGCCTTATAGGCTTCAACAATGCACTGCCCATTTTGATATTAAAGCCTTTGAGGCCTTCCTACCCCCGTAGCTAGGTCTGATATTAATGAATAGGGCCGAGGTCGACCTCAAGGCCTGGGTCCATTTAAGGTAAATCTTCAAAGCCCTTCTGACATGCAAGGTGTGCCATATTTTTTCCCTGGGATGAGAAGGATTGGGGCAGAAGGATGGCATGACTAGTTCCTGAGACCTATGGAAAGTCGAATTCACCTTGGGAATGAAGGCCTCATCGACTCTGAGGGTAACCGTCTGGTCCCCAAAGGAACAGTAATTGTCATCCATAGACAAAGCTCCCAACTCAGAGATCCTGCGAGCCGACATCACTGCCACTAAGAATATCACCTTAAGTGTCAGAATGTATAAGGATACATGGTGGAGTGGTTCAAACGGAGCCCTAGAAAGGGAACTAGGACCAGACTGAGGCTCCATGAGGGGCACCTATGTGTCACTGGAGGGTAGATGTTACGCGCCGCTCACAGGAACTGCCGTATGTGCCTATGAGGGAAAACTCTCCTTTGAGAGATTGATTGTAGAACAGAGGCAATAGCAGCTGACTGGCGAGCCAGTGTGCTTGGTCTTAAGCCTTTTTCTAACCCATCCTGGAGGAACTGTAGGATTATGCGTACCCCTGCTTGAGATGGGTCTATGCCTCTTTCCCCCGCCCACCTGGCAAACGTCTTCCAGGTAGAGCTGTAAGTCCGTCTGGTGGCCGGGCGTCTAGCCTGTTGTAAGGTGGCCAGAACCGCCTCTGAATAACCCTGTGCTCTCAGGGCTGTGCGCACAAGATCCACGCTGTCAGCCTTAGGATGGGAACATTGTTGTATAGAAAGGGTCCCTGGGTTAGTAGGTCCTGCCTTAGGGGCAGGTGTATCGGACTGGTCTGACTCAACTGCACTCGGTCCGAGAACCAGGGTCTCCTTGGTCACCATGATGCCACGAAGATCACCTGGGCCCATTCCCCTGATAAGCTTGGCTATTGACCTCGATATGAGTGGAAATGGGGGAAATGCATAGAGTAGACCTCCTGGCCAGTCTTGGTTGAGGGCATCCACTGCTTGTGCCATTCCGTCCGCTGCCCTTATCATATACCTGGGCAGCTGTGTGTTGCTCCTGCTTGTGAACAGGTCCATTACTGGGTGGCCGAAGTGCTCTATCAGGGACTTGAATACCTCCAGGTGCAGTCGCCACTCGTGCGGATCCAGCGTCTGACGACTCAGCCAGTCCATTTGGAGGTTCTCTGTCCCCTTGATATGTAGAGCCTTCAACGATTGTAGGTTGCGCTGAGCCCACGTGAAGAATTTCACCGCCTCGCGTTGGAGTGCGAGGGCCCTGGATCCCCCTTGATGATTGATGTATGCCTTTGCAAATATGTTGTCCGTGTAGATGAGAACATGTGCAAAGCCAATGGAGTGGATCAGCTGTTGGAGGGCCAGGCGGACTGCTCTGAGTTCTAGCACATTGATGTTCTGTGAGATCCGACTGAGACCATAGTCCTTGTACCGACCTTGATCCCATCTGGGCTCCCCATCCCGTCAGGCTGGCGTCCGTGGCTTTGCTTACACGACTCGGTTCTGAGAGAGAGACTCCCGTTTTGAAGGTTTCTGGGTCTGACCACCAGGACATTGATCTCATGAATCCCTGTGGAATGATTATCCAAGGATTGAGTCCTCTGGTGAGCTCTAGTTGCATAGGTCTCAGCAGCTGTTGCAAGGGGCAAAGGTGGAATCGTGCCCATTGCACCTGTCTGGTGCAGGAGACCAGTAGTCCTAATAACTGGGCTAGGTACTTTAATGTTGCCCGTTGCTTGGTTTTGAGCCTCTGTAATGTTGACCTAATGCGCTGCTGCCTGGTTGAAGGGATGTATGCGTTGCCTGAGGAAGTATCTATCAGTACCCCCAGGTGTTCCAGTCTGTTGGAAGGTACTAGATGGCTCTTCTGTTTACCAGGAATCCATGGTCCTCGAGGTACGTCATCGTTCTGTCCAGCTCCATAAGGACTGTCCCTTGTGAGTCAGAGCGTAGTAGAAGGTCATCGAGGTACAGGTAAACATGTACCCCTTCCTTCCTGAAGTTCGCCACTAATGGTATCAGGATCTTGGTGAGCGTCCCTGGGGTTGACGAGAGGCCGAACGGCAGGGCCCGTAACTGGTAATGCTCCCCTTGATAACAGAAGCGGAGATAAGATCGGTGTGGTTCGTTTATTGGCACGTGGAGATATGCATCTCGGAGGTCTAGGGATGCCAGTCAGTCGCTATTCCTGATGGCCTGACAAATGGAGGATACCGCCTCCATCTTGAAGCAGTGGTATCGGACTGCCCTGTTCAATCTCTTCAGATCCAGCACCGCCCTCCACCCTCCGGACTTCTTGGGCACCAGAAATAAAATCGAGTATAGGCCCAAATTCTTTTGATCTGAGGGAACTGGTTCTATGGCTCTGATTGTCATGAGCCTCTGAATTTCCCCCAGCATCACCGAGTGTTTGAGTTGGTTTGCTGACCTTGGAGATATAATGAAGCCCTGGGCAGGGGAACCTTTTAGTTCTATGATAGCCGTTCACGACAGTCCAGAGCCCAGGCATCGGAGACTGACCGTTCCCAGGCTGCTGAGAAAAGCTGAAGCCTGCCTCCTACTTACCTGGATAGTCATGCCTCTGTTTTTCTCTGGAGTTGGGAAAAGGCTTTTGGTCATTGTCTGTCCTGCTTGAAACCTTGACCTCTACTTCCCCTTCGGGGGTTGAATCTACTAGACTGGTCAAATCAAAACTGACCCTGTCTCCTGAATATGCCATAGCTGGGGCCAAATCCTCCCCTGGGTCTGTATGAAGGGGAACGAAAAAGATTCTTTTTCACCCCCATCTGCTGCAGGGTCTTCTGTTTTGTTTTGTCATTCGCGTCTGCCAAGACAGTGTCCATACAGACTCCAAACAACTTCAATCTCTTATAGGGAGCTGCTGCGAGGAGGTTCTTAGCCGTGGAGTTCCCCTGCCACAATCTAAGCCATAGCTTGCGCCTTGCTGCGACTGAGGATGCCACAGATCTAGCAGCCCATAGCATAGAGTCCATGGTGGAATATGCCAAGAAGGCCGTAGCCAAGTTGATCCGGGCTGCGAGCACCTGTGCTCTGTTGTCAGATATGGCGGCGCTCTGGGCCTCTTGGGTCCACACCAGCAAGGCCCTAGCCACGTATGAGGAAACCACACTCATTCTCATGGAGGTGGTGGAGTAATCCAGACCCTTTCTCAGTGAGGACTCTATCCCTCTATCTGCGGGGTCTTTGGGGAAGCAGTCCCCCTCTGTGGGGAATACGGTCTGCTTTGCTAGAGAGACGGAGGAGCCAGGAGAGCAAGGCGGGACGCCCGAGCCGCTGCCTGCATCCCTGCTAATTACTCACCTGCTGAAGGGGAGAGCTGGGGCGCTGCTGAGTGGGGGACGAGACCGGAGCCTGCGGGGATAAAAGAGTTGCCGGCAGTCAGTTTGCCTGAGGAGCCAGGAGAGGAAGGCGGGACGCCCGAGCCACTGCCTGCATCCCTGCTAATTACTCACCTGCTGAAGGGGAGAGCTGGGGCGCTGCTGAGTGGGGGACGAGACCGGAGCCTGCGGGGATAAAAGTACTGGGTTAACCTGGGCGCGAGCCTCAGGCGCGAGCCGAAGGGCGAGAGCACAAGGGTAACCGCCCTTAGGAGTCGCCCTTGGAGCAGACCGGAGTAGAGGAGCCCAGGATTTTGTTGAAGTATTGTTGGTCCCTTGTAATATGGAGGAATATGATCAACGCAGAGTCAGCAAGAGGTATAGGTCACCGGAACTTTCTCCCCTGGCAGGTTGCTCGACGCAGAAGGTGTGTCGTTTGGATGACCATCCTGTAAAGGAAGGGGAGGTCTGTCCTACATCTGGCAATATAGCTCCTTTAGAGCAGCAGAGCGGTTCTGTGAACGAGTGTCATATTTCGGAGAACTTTGCTAACCACAAAGTAACTGTCTCAGAGGAGTATATTTACTCCCGTCCCTTTAAGGGGAACTGTGAGCCGGACAATATACCCTTGGAGCATAATAGTGACTCGCAGTTAAATATGCAATGTCATCTAATTGCTAAAACTATTGCTATGCTCTTTAAAAGTATTTCCTCTATGGAGTCTTTGCTCCTCTGGGTTAGGGGTCAGATGTCTGCAGCATTGCTTAAATTAGAACAATTACAAGGTGGGATGGAATCTACAGACATGGGGGTGGGGATGGGGTGTTCTGGGGAGGGCAGGGGAGAGCAAGGGGGGATAATGGCTCGTGGTTTATATAACAACAGTGGAGTCAAGGACAGGTCGAGTCGCTATAGATCCAAATTCTGCTGGGATACGGTTGCAGATATAGCAGACAACCTTTCCTGGCTTTTGCGCATAGCGGTTAGACCAAATGATATTGCAAAGGTAGATTACTTGTCGCACAGGAAGGATGTACCCTGCTTAAGAATTTTCTTTAATAGGGCTAAGGTGGTTAAAGATCTGTTTCGGGCAAGGAAACATCTATTGTCTCGTCGCATCTCCATAGATAAGAGTCTTTACTGAGGATATACAAGGCTTAAATACAAGGCTTACAAGGCTTAAATACAAGGCTTAAATAGTAGAGCCCGTTAGTATTATCGGCATCTAATCGGTATTATTGGCATCTAATTCTATCCCCATTGGGACACAAAGTGTATTAGAACAGACACAGGGCAAGAGTAAAAATCACGGCAGAGGTCAGAAACACTCAAGTAAGAAGGATTATAAAGAGGGTTCCCAGTTGGTACGGCTGGTTACAGCTGAGCAACATAGGATGCCTAGTTTAGTGGGGAATCAGTCAGAGGATATGGAAGTACTCCCTAGTGGAAATGGAAATGGTATGAGTATACCCAAAATTTCATCAGGTAGTAAGGTAGGTAAGGATGTGTCAAGGTATGACACAGCAGTTGATTATATCCATGATTTCTTGGGTAATAATAGTAAAGTGGAAGGTTGGGAAGATCCCTGTGTAGAGATATTTAGTGAGCTTCCTGTTTTAGAGCAGGACCTATTATTTCAGAAGCTAGAGATGATATGCTCAAGGATCACAGGTGGGGCTTTATGCACCACTGAAGGTAAGGATGGTGATATAGAAGGAAATGACCATCTGAACGAGAGGGGGGTAAAAGGGGGTAAAAGGTCACACTTGCACATTGTGCAGGAAGTGAGTAATAAAGCCACGGAGGGGGAAGTCTTGGAGAACCAGGGATTGGAAAACTACCCACTTTCTGGTGGGAATAAGGGAATGGTTAAGCAAGTTGTGGCTAAGGTACATGCTGAGGTGGTTGAGTCTAAAGAAAATGCCAACTCAGATATAGGCCTGTCTCAGGTGGATAGGGAAGAAATCNGGTTAAGCAAGTTGTGGCTAAGGTATATGCTGCAGTGGTTGAGTCTAAAGGAAATGCCAACTCAGATATAGGTCTTTCCCAGGTGGATAGGGAAGAAATCGAGGCCTCCGCTCTAGCATTTGCTGGTGATCACGTGCAGAGTGTATTGGGAGAAATATCTACCACACAGGATAGGGGCTTGAGCCAATGACGAGAGGTTAGCGACTTGTGGAGCACTGGGCTGCTGGAGTCTTGTTGTATTGGACAGCCTGGATATAAAGACGCTGGTACCTATATTTATCCCACATATGTGGGTAAAAGGGAAGAATTGCAGTTACAGTGCTCAGATCCCCATCAGGACTTGGGAGATGCACAATGCTTTACTGCCTTTAGGAAGGAAGGGATATTTGTGCTGTCTTGGAATGTGGCAGGTTGTCTATCTAAAATCGAGGACCCTGAATGGGTAGATTTTCTAAGTAAGTATGATCTTATATTTCTGCAGGAAAGCTGGCTCAAAAGCGGGGAAGTTATTTCTATCCCGGGCTTCTATTGTCATTGGCAATGGGCTGCCAAAAGGGCCTTAAAAGGACGAGCGTCTGGTGGTCTCGCAATTTTGATTGCGAACCGTTTTCCCGATGGTAGCCCAATATCAAGTAAAACCCAGGAGTTTCAACTTATGAAATGGATGCCAGTCAAAGCAGTATGTTTTGTGCTTATGAATGTTTATATTCCCCCAGTTCAACCTAAATTTTTTCAGCCTGACATCTGGGAAAGGTTAGATCTCGCTTTTGACTCGTTGATAGAAGGCGCCCCTAAGGCAATTCCAATAGTAGGAGGTGATTGGAATGCTAGAATTGGGGGTGGAGATGTTGGCTCCTTGGTAGGGGAGGGATCGTTAGAAATACCCCCTCCAAGGAAGTCTAGGGACCTACATATAAATGAGCATGGTAGGTCCCTATTGAACTTTGTGGAGTCTTATGATTTAGTGGTGCTAAATGGAAGAGGTGATAACGGCTCTGATGGAGATTTCACTTATGTTACCACACCTGGGCGCAGCGTGGTGGACTATATATTGTCAGCCCGCAGTCACTATATGTTATTTGAGGATTTTCAGGTACTGGTGCACCCGGAAAGTGACCATCTTCCAATATCAGTTACAATATGTATAACAGATATGCCTTGGCAAGCTGGTAGCAGGCCTGTAGGAAAGCCTAGGAGTGACTGTAGGTGGCGTAGTAGATGGGATAGTGATTTAGCAATTAAAATATTTTCTCTACTGCATGAGGATTATCTGCAGGACCAGCGGCTACAGATGTTGGCAGATACTCAGGAGGATGTGGTACAGTCTACCAAGATATACAATGATGTTGTGTCATATCTTGGAACTCAGGGCCTATTTAAAACTTCTTACCAGAATGGTAAAACTTATTCTGGCTGGTTTGATCAAGAGTATCTTAGGGCTAAGAAGAGTCTGGCCAAAGCTAGGTGTCACTGGGTAAGGGACTATTTAATGATCAGTAAATTGAAAGTATTTGGCTGAGAAGAGAGCATATAAAAATCTGTTAAAAGAAAAGAAAGCTCTATGTAGATCGCTTTTATGGTCCAAGCTCAATGTAGCAGCAGCAACAAATGACTCTAGACAATTTTGGTCAATAATAAATGCCAGCATGAGGAGGGCCCCTAGACATACAGCAATACAAATCTCAGAGGATGATTGGCTGAAATTTTTTTGGAATCTGTATAAAGAAATGGGGTTTGAGTCGGATGTTATGTTGGTAGATATGAACTTTGTTAGGCTAGGAAGCCAGGGGGAGGGGGAATTTCAAGAAACGGTCACGAGGAGATCTTGGAACTCATAGGAACCCTGATAAGGGTAAAGCCCCAGGAGGAGATTGGATCGTTTTGGAGGTTCTCCAGTTATGCCCCCATTGGTGGGCTCCCTGGCTAGCTAAGTTCTTTACGCTAATAAATAAAACCAGATTAGTGCCACAAGAGTGGGGGG
>QEPC01009348.1:400061-416890 GCA_003113815.1 Sphenodon punctatus | reverse complement strand
TGCTGGGTCTTTAGAGGCCCCAATCTCTCAAGCCCTTAAGGTATATAAGGCCAAAGTTAAAAGTTTGGTTACATATGGGGCAGAGATAATTGATGGATCCTGCTGTGCCAAGCCTGAAGTTGTGCAAAATAAGTTTTTGCGTAGTATCCTGGGGCTTCCGCAAGCGATCCCAGGATGAGTTCTCAGGGCAGAAACTGGAGTAAGCTCTATTTTGAATCAGATTACAATAAAGAGTTTGTTATTGGGCCAAACTTTGCACCAGGGAAGCGTCATGCTTGACATCTATCTGCTTACAAGAAGAACTAGAGTAGAAACAGAGCTCCCTGTACTCGTGGGTAAGCAAGATCTTGCAACAGCTGAGAAGTATAGGGCTATCTATGGAATACCTACTCACCAAAGATCGAGTTAGTATAGGAAATATCATTAAATCCAGGGTGCTAGATATTGGGCAACAAGAAGATATTGCTGCTCTGATGGACTGGAAAGTCGCACCTAATTACCATCGAATTAAACAAATTCATGGTTTTGAGCCCTATATGGAATGGCTGCCTAAATGTTGTATACGGAGAGCATATACACAAGTCCGTATGCAGCTACTAAAATCTGCTATCACACAAGGAAGACACATAAAACAGCCTTATGCAAATCGTAATTGTGTATGTAGTGACAGTCACCTGGAGGTTATTTCACATATTATCTTTTACTGTCCTCTTTATGAAGAACTTAGGCAGGTTTGGTTATTACCTTTATGGCAAGAGCATCCATATATTTTCTGTCTGACCAGCTTCGTTTAGAGTATATACGCTCCACAAAGGATAAGGAAGAGGCATGTGCGGTTGCTACCTTTGTTTACCTGGCCACCAAAAAAAGGGAGGAGTTTAGTGCAAGTGATGAAGATAACTTATGAGGGCGTTTGTATTGTGGTTGGATACCATGGTTTTCTACCAGTGGAATTGGGGGAAGGTGGGTGTACAATAATTGATTATTGGAATCACTGTTTAAATGATATTTGCAGTTTACTGGGGGTTAGTCTAGTTTTATAATTTCAGGGGACAAGCCTGGCCCAGGTCCTCCCTCCCCCCGCAGAAGAGCAAGGCAGCAATTTCCCAGCTCTGGCTGGTTTTGTTTGTGTAACCTCTGTGCAGGAGAGTGTATAATATAACTCCTTGGAGTTTTTGGAATATTTTTGGATTATCCTGATTGTTGGATTTTGTGATGTCATTTTGTCACACTATGTTATTTTATATTGTATATGTGGATATATGTGTTTTATGAATATGGCTATAGCGAAAGCTAGCTGAATAAACTGAATTGAATTGTTAGAGAGACTGCAGCTGCATCTATCTTAGGGTTCTTTAAGAGAGGTTCCTTCTTTCGAGAACGCAAATACAGGGAAGCCTGGGTTCTGTTCATTCTTTGATTCTTTTCTGGCTGCTTCCATTCTCCCCAAATCAGTTTCTCAAATGCTTTATCTAAGGGAACCCCCATTTCTTTGCCGTGATAAGAGGGAATAATCTCGCTCCTCATCCTCCTGAGAATCAGAGGAGGCCTCCTTCAACGGCTTCTCTACCAACTTAAGAGTCTTAGTAACCTGAGACATAAATCCACTCCTGCATGGCAGGGGAAAATGCCTCTCTGTCTCTGGGGTCCTGCACATCCTGGGGAAGCGAGTCCTCCAAGTCCTCCCACTCCTGCCCCGAATTGGGTTCCAATTCTGAGGCCAAACCTGCCTGGAAATGCTCCCTAGGTCTCTTTGGCTGCGACTCCCCCCACTCTCCTCAGCCGAGTGGATCTAAGAAGCCTAGCCATGTAGCCCCCTGGTGGCCGCTTGGCTCTCTTTGATTTGCACGGGGCTTTTCCTGCCCGTGGCTCTGTCACGGGGGAGGGGCGGGGTTGTTATCTCCTTTGCCTTGCAATTCCCATAGGCGATCCAGGGATTGTTGAATCCGCGCCATGGCTGTGGCCAGGGAGGCTATGTCTGCGGGGGGATCCCCCTGCACTGGTGCTGCCTGCACTGCTCCCATCTTGGCAACTCCCTCTATTGCCCCCTTTTAGTCTGCTTGACTTGAGGAAGGGGGGGGGGCACCGTGGTCTGTGGCCGCCGCTCTGTCCCTCTCGCCCAGTGGGGAGTGAGGGGAGCACAATCAGCCCTTAGCGGGCTGTACTCACAGTTGCTGAGGCCGGTTGCTGGGCACGTTGTGTGGCGCCCGTACTGGCTGTGTTCGGTGGGAGAGGAGTTCAACTGGCCCGTACTGGGTCCCCGGTTCCCGGGCACATTGCGCAGCAACCTCAGGGGAGAGGGGATTCGCCTCCACCGCACCGGCTCCCTGGTTCCCGGGCACTTTGCGCTGCAACCTCCGGGAGGGGGGTGGGTGGGTGTTGTCTCGGAGCCCCGACCCCGCTTGTGCTGCAGCCCTGAGTCGAATTCAGGTGCGCACCAAGCTTTGATTGCCCATTTACTTCCTCTTTTCTTCTTTTAAACAGTCCTCCTCTTCTTTTCTTTTTTTCTGTAGGTCCGGCAAGAGACGCTGAAGCTTCCTATCGGCCGAAGGCAGAAGATAAGACTGAGGAAGGGCAGCTCCGTGCATGCGTATGAGGATTTTTTCTTCTTCTGCCTCCTGTCAGTCATACACAAAGCTACCCGTGCGGAGCACTGACAGGAGACAGAAGGAGAAACATCTGGTACAATTATTTTAGAGGAGCAGCTACAAATCCAAGATGCTCTGGGACAGCAGTTCTTACTGGTGCCTGAACAGTTTCAGAAGCTGACCTAGCAGCAGGGTTGATGCTGCATAGCTGGCCTTAAGCCTCTGTGCATGTCTATGAAGACTTCCTCCCCTTCCAGGAGAGGAGTGGTCTCTATTAACAGCAAATGCTGCAGTGCTAGAGGTTGGAAGTCATTAATAATATATTATGTAAAAGGTGTAAGACATTAGCACACTTCTATAAAAAAAACCTCTGAACTGTTATCCATTTTCCACCAGCAGCCTGGAGAAGATATCTTCCAAGACTGGAAGACACACACGAGGTAGTTTACAAAACTACACTATACTATCTACAGTGTTCAATGCTTCTTTAAATCCAAATAGAAAATCTGTTGCATACTTATGCACTTCAGCTTGTAGCTTTAGGCTAGGGGTAAGGAACCTCATGTCTGGGAGCCAAATTCAGGTCTAGTCTGGGAGACCTCAGGTCTGGGAGCCAAGGCTAGTTTTTCTATGCTCCCTTTACAGTTTCTAGATCTGGCCCTTGGATCCAGTTCCTAGGATCCAGTTCCAGATGCACTGAAAAACTGAGTTCAGTATAGGAAAGAAGAGGTGAGAGCGTGCGCACAAGGATAGAAGACAGATCAACAGCACAGATCCATAATCACAGAAACAGAGCTGGATAGAACCACAAGAGCTTGGTACAGGATTTGCCCTACCTAAATCATCCCAAACATATGTTCATCCAACCACTTCTTTAAAAACTTCAATGATGGAGAATTGTCAGCTTCCCTGGGTAGTCCATTCTATTAACTAACTGCCTTTACAGTCAGAAACCTGATCTCAGCCTTCCTTCTCCTGAGCACACCCCTTAATCACCC
This sequence comes from Sphenodon punctatus, assembly GCA_003113815.1. Classification (NCBI taxonomy): domain Eukaryota; kingdom Metazoa; phylum Chordata; class Lepidosauria; order Sphenodontia; family Sphenodontidae; genus Sphenodon; species Sphenodon punctatus. The sequence goes on along the minus strand of QEPC01009348.1, from coordinate 413,304 downwards.
TGGCCCTCTATGCTTGTACTAATTTTCAAAGTGGCCCCTGAGAGTGAGAAGGTTCCTCGCCCGTTTTAGGCCAAGCATAAAAATCTTCCAATTCGCGATCAAGACCGCTGAATAAATCTCCTTCAACTTGGCTCATTTTAATGAGCTGAGAGGATCAAGCAAATTTTTGAACAAAAGTAGGTCAACTCCCAAGTTCCATACGAGATCCACTTAACCAGAATTTCAAGTTATGCCAGTTTGACTTTAGTCAAATAAATATGATTTCCCCATCTCCAAATCTAACAAATGTGTTGTTTCTTGAAATGGACAAGTCAAATTCTGTACCGTGGTAACTTGGAAGTTTCCTGGAGTATATAGTATATATACAAGAGATAGGCAAAATTTCCAAGCCCCAAGACCCACATACCAAAATTTTCATCTCAGAGAGCCACATTAATTGTGGCTTCCTGCTATGCTGGGGCCGGGGCACAGTGGCAATCCCCAAACCTCCCTGCCCCTCATATCAAACCTGTGGTAGTAATAATGGCACACGGCATGCTCCGCTTGTTCCATAGCCCCACTGAGGCTCCAACAGTTGAAACATTGGCTCAGCTTCTCTTGCTCCTAAGGGAACTGCATGGACATACTCCAGGCAGCCACTTCTGACAAGAGCTGCAGTCCAAGTGCCCAAGAATCACATGCCGCTCCCAAGCCATCATTTGCCTACCTCAGATATATACCCATCCAGCTAAAAATAACTGTTTGCTCTAAATGAATTAATGATTTCTTGAAAGCATATGGTTAATACACTGTATAGACTGCTCCAGTGCATCCATCCTTCCTGATGAGGTGAGCAGCAGGGAACAGAAGTGCTACCAGGCCTTCCTCCTAGACAGGGCCCTTTACAAGCAACCTGAATGCCACCAGGAAATTTTCAGAGTGGGCAGAGGTGGTGTGCTGGTCACAACAGGTGTGGGCAGGTACTGCTCCTACTATAGTGTACCAGATTCTACTTCAGCACACCCCAACCACCTTTTGGACAGCCAGGAGAGTGCGGAAGCAGCTTTGCCAAGGCAAACCTGATTACTCCAGACATCAAAAGCACAGCAAATGCAGATGATAAATCCTAAATCTTCTCTCTCCCCCCACCCTTTCTGGCTTGTAGCCAGAAGGCCCAGGATTAGTCCTAGTTCACTGTGTCACACAGAAGATATGTGCTTTGTGTTGTTACCATCAGGCCAAACTTCTCTTTATTTTGCAAGAAGGACAAAACACTGAAGTTGTATGCAAAGGTGGGCTGGCTGGAACCAAAGAATTCACATAATAAACATCTTAACAGCTGTTCTGCCAGTCTCCAGTGGGAATCCTGCTCAGCAGAAAGGCAAACCCAGGGGATTTTAAAAGGCAGACATAAATTAACACTGACAAACCAAGCCATGAAAGGGTGTAAACATGCATCACATGCTCAATAGAAATGCAGACAAGCACAAGCTTGCTGAGGGAAGCAATCTGCACTGTACAGATGTCCTAAGTCAGCTTGTTTTGGATTTTATATATGTGTAAATTGTAATAGCCAATTGGCTGCACAATAAATATAATACAATAAGTCAAAGACTCATGTTCATTTTGTTTTCCACATTGCCACCAATAGAGAAAACGCAATGAACACAGGTTTGTATTTTGAATAACCTATGGGTTACCTGTTTAGTTGAAAAGTAGCTTAACTTTCACTTCCCCACCCATTATGAAGAAGTTTGCTCATGTAAAGTCTGATGTACCTCTCCTTGCATGTAGGCTGATAGCTAGAGCGTCTTGATCTCTTTTGAGTTTTATGCTGATAATCTCACCGTGGAAGAGAAGGAACTTCTGGTGCAAGAAGGTCAGGGCCCTGGAGATTTCCACATTTCTGCAATCACAGAACTTATCTCGAGAAGTAGTTGTCCAGCCTCTTTCTGAAAACCTCCAGAGATGGAGAGCCTATGACTTCCCTAGGCAACTCATTCCATTACTGAACAGCTTCTACTGTGTTTCCTAATACTGCCCTTCTGTAATAAAATTACAGATTTTATAGCTCATTCCTCCCCTCCATAGCAACAAGGAACAGTTCCATGCCATCATCTCTGTGGCAGTTCTTTAGATATTTGAAAAGTGCTATTATGTCTCCTCTCGATCTTCTCTTCGCTGGACTAAACATATCCAGTACCTTTTACCTTTCCTAGTTAAGACTTGCTTTCTATACCGTTTACCATCTTTGTTGCCCTCCCCTGAACCCACTACAATTTGTCAATTTCCTTCTTAAAATGAGGCACTCAGAATTGGATACAATGCTCCAAGTGAGGTCCTGTCTTGGAAACAATGCTTCCGTTAATGTAGTCTAAAGTTGCATTAGCCTGAAGGAAGCTGGGGGCTGAGAGATTCCCAATTAAGTCTCAGTCTCCATCCTTACCCCTTTCCTCCCCAATAGAGCAACAATTCCTCATCCCTGCTTAGACCTCTTCTACATGAGTCAGCGACCCACTATAAGCCAGTCCTTTTCCCACTAAACAGCCCAACCAAAGCCTAGCCTCTTACCACTTTCTTCCACTGCTTCAAACCTCAACTTGTAGAGATGCTGCCCGCCCGCACACACCCATAACCCTGTGCAAAAAAATCCAAAGCAGCAGAATTCTTCAGGATTTCAGGAAATACTGAAAACAAACCTTTGTGTTTGCTGCAATCCAATTGGAAGTTTCACTGTCATCATCACACTTCTTAATCCATTTCTTTAAACACTGTTAGGAAAGGGAAGAAATGAATTCATTTGAAGACGCTATATAGTTTAAGCCTTTGTAAGAGATATTTATATCCAGGTAAACACTTAAAAATCCCCTGGAAAGAAATACTTACCACAGCTCACTAAGGTTGGTGGGGAAGGTATTAGCTTATAAAATTATTTTCCTGTGAAACAGAAGCTTGTTTCTGCCAGATTCAGAGACAGGCTAAGACAGCACCATGTGACCAGAAGCCTTATGCAATCATCAATAAGTATGTACACCAATAATACTGTAGCTACCTATAATGTGTTATAGTAACTGTCCAACTCTGAATCCAGATAGGAAACAGAGAATAAATTCATAATGCATCTCAGCAGACTCTCCAGTATTACCATTAGGGTCTATCTAGTTAGGAGCATTTAAACAGTTCATGGTCCTGGTACATTTCATCTAAAAGAAAATGAAATTCCTCTACAGACGACAGAATGTACAGTGCATTGCTTAGCCACAAAGATCTAGAATGCTTTAAAACTGCACTGACACTCCTCTTTGCTACTGAAGATTTACATCGCAATTATAACTAAATTTGACAGACTAAGTACATAAGTAGCACCTTACTAGTTCACACTGATCATCCATTGAGCCCAGCATCCTATCTCTGACAGTGGCCACTCTCAGTTGCTTCACAGAAGTACCCATCAGGTCATAATCAGCAGGCCCTCCAGAAACTGGGCCCTTTTTCCATCTGAGACTGCCTTGCCCACCATCCATCCGTCTGGCTTCCATAAAGGTCTCCTTCAGTGGCAGGAGGCTGCCAAAGGCCACCAAAGACTTCTGGCCATTTGGCAACCATTTGTGACTGGAGGGAGGTTAGGTTTTGGATGGGTTACTTATATTTGAAATGGCGGCGGGGGTTGTTTTTTGTGGGGGGAAGATACAAGGCAAGTGGATTAGGGTGAAAGGAAGAAAGCTAGTGTGGGATATGGGTTAGGTTGAGATTTTGGGGGAGGATAGGGGTAACATATTATGGGGTGGTGATTTTTCAGTGGAGCCAATCCCATGCCCTGCACACGCAACTGCATAGTTTGTGCAGGCACCATAAGTTCCATGCCGGGGGTGCACATGGTTTGTGTGAGCATCTGTGCATGTGCACCATACGTCCTCCATGCAGCACTCCGTGGGGCATGGGATCGGCCCCATTGATAGTATTAATAGGGTTAAAAAATAGAAATGGTAGGCAAGGATAGGGGTTTTACTTTGCAATTATCTTGGGTGTGTGTGTGTTAATATAGCACACACCATCCCAAGCCTTTCAAGAGAAGGGTGGTATAGAAATTGAAATAAATAAATAAATAAAATAATGGAGTGGGGGTTGTTCACTCCCAGCTCCTGACAAACATGGATTATATCTCACAACGTTCTTAGCCAATAGCCATTTATGAAGTTATCCTTCAAGAATTTATCAAATCCTTATTTGATACACTATATCAACCAGATCACCCTTATCCACATGCTTACGTACACCCTCCAAAAATTCCAATATATTAGTGAGGCACATCTTCCCTTTGCTAAATAAAGCCTGGTTGGCTCTTCCCATTATGTCACAAGTGTCAATACGCCTGATAATTCTATTCTTTACAACTGTCTCTACCAATTTCCCCAGCACCCACATCGGGCTAAAACTATTACATTTTCAACCCTCAGGTACAGGGGCAGATTTTAGTGACACATTACAAATTACCAACAACAGTTTTGAGATTTCATATTTAAGTTCCTTGAGAACTGAGGTGAATACCATCCAGACCTGGTAATTTGTTACTGTTTAATCTGTCAATCAGATATAAAACCTCTTTGATGCAAAGAATTCGTTTAGCTTCTCTGCAATGACCATAGCTTCCCTGAGTGCCCTTTTTATTCCCTGGTCATCTAATGGCCGATGTGACTCACTAGCAGGCATTCTGCTTCTGATGTACTTGAAAAAAATATTTAGATGTATTTTTACCAGGGTCTTTTCCCCTTTGGCTTGTCTTATTAAGGTTTTACAACCAACTTGCCAATGCTTATGTTCTTTCCCATTTTCCTCATTTCGACTATCTAGGTTGCTTTTATAGCTTACTGTTCACGATTGTCTGTTTTGTTATACACTTCAGGGGTGAAGTATTTTTCATGTAATATTTACCTCAGTAGTGTTCAAACATTCCACTACATAGATTTCAAGCTATAAGGTCTCTAAGGTATTATGAGTACTGGTTGTGTGTTGCTTCATGTTGTGACATTATGCTTTAAGATTCTTTAAAGCATTCTTTGTATTGAACTTATTGAAAGTATAATATACATTATATGAATTTTAAATTTACTGGTATCAGCTATGTCCACCAGACCACAGAGGCTACTTTTTAAATGTTGAAAATTGTTTATAAAGTTTTAGCAAGTCTGCATTGAGAAAGATAGGAAAATTGGGTTCTTACCTTCTGAATTTTCCTTCTGCGGGGATCCTCCTGGCAGGCCAGTCTGTACAGTAGGGTAGATCCCGCCATCATCCAGCAGGAGGCAAACAAATCAAACTTTGAGGAACCTATCTGGAGGAATCTAGCCTCTGCTCCCCAGTAGTGTGTAGCCCTTAGCTAATGCCTTACTTTTATCTAGACAAAATACCCTATTAACCAGTCTAACGGAGACCAAAATTAGCCCAAACTCTAAGGTGAACTAGCCAATAATAGCCACCACAGACTTGCCTCAATCCGGGTGGGGACTGGCCTGCCAGGAGAATCCCCGCAGAAGGAAAATTCAGAACAACACAATTTTCCTTTCTCCCGGGGATCCTCCTGGCCGTCCAGTCTGTACAGTAGGGATGTACCAAAGAAGTACCCCATCGTACCTAGTTGGAGGGAGAGTGAGGATCAGAATATCCAAGAGGCCCCTACAAGGACTCATATGACTCCTCGAGAACTGCCTGCAACATTCTCCTTCCGAATGCTGCATCAGCAGAATCTTGCAGTGGAATTTTGTAGTGCTTCATAGAAGTGTATATGCATGACCATGTCGCTGCTCGACATATCTCCCCATACGAGGCTGCATTCTTAAAGGCCTGAGAGGTCGCCACCCCCCTGACCGAGTGGGCAAACACCCCCGTGGGTGGCCGCTTGCCCTCTGCTTTGTAGGCCTCTATGATGCACCACGTCATCCACTTTGCAATGAGCGCCTTAGACGTCCTTTTGCCTCTTTGGGGGTTGTAAGCTACAAATAGAGAGGAACTTTTCCTAAAACCCCTTGTTCTGTCCAAATAAATTTTAGCGCCCTCCTAACATCTAGGGTGTGCCATTGTTTCTCCAACGGATGAGAGGGATTAGGGCAAAAAGGTAAAAGTACTTCCTGCTCCTTATGAAATCTCGTGTTCACCTTTGGAGTGAATGCCAGGTCTAATCTGAGGATGACGGACTCTTCCTTGAAGATACAGAAATTTGGTTCTATTGATAAGGCCTCCAGTTCTGACACTCTCCTGGCTGAAGTTATCCCTACCAGGAAGGCCACTTTCAATTACAGGCAGAACAGAGATGTGTCTGTAAGAGGCTCAAAGGGAACCTTTGTCAAAGCTTTAAGAAGAATTGTTAGGCTCCAGGACGGAAATCGGTGGATTACCGGTGGAGCTAGAATTCTAGCAGCTCTTAAGAACCTTCCGATGTGGGGATGCTTAGCCGCCTTGTTTCCCTTCACTGTATCGAGTACACTGCCAATTGCAGCTAACTGTCTCTGCAGGGTGTTTGGTTTTAACCCCTTGTCCAACCCCTCCTGCAGAAATTCTAAGATCTCTCTAACTGAGGCCCTGACTGGTTCGACTGTTTTAGTTTCGCACCACCTCGCAAAGGTAGCCCAAGTACTTTGGTAAATTCTCCTAGTTGCTGGACGTCTAGACTGGAGAATGGTGTTCAGTACTTTGATAGAATATCCCCGCTTTTCTAGTTCTCTCCGCTCAATCTCCACGCCGTTAGTTTGAGAGAGTCGGGGTTGTTGTGAAACACTGGTCCCTGTGATAGGATATCGGGTCTGCTTGGCAACCTGACTGGAGCTTCCAGACTGAGGCTGTGTAAGTCTGCGAACGACGGCCTTCGGGGCCAAACGGGTGCGATCATGATGACCGACGCTCGTTCCGCTTTGATCTTTGTCAGCAGTCTCTGAATGAGTGGCAGAGGTGGGAACGCGTAGAGTAGTGCCTGGGGCCACAGGTTGTTCAGAGCATCAAACCCTATGGCTTCTGGGCATGGGTATCTGGAGAAGAATTGTTGTGCCTTTGTGCTGTTTGCTGACGCGAATAGGTCTACTACCGGTTTCCCCCACCTCCGTGTAATGTCTTGGAAGGCTGCAGCGTGTAGCTATCATTCCGCTTGGTCCAGCACTCTCCTGCTGAGGCAATCGGCCTGGGTGTTCTCTATCCCTCTGATATGTATGGCTCGTATGGATTGGAGGTTGCCTTCCGCCCAACCGATGAGAGTCGTCGCCATCCGGTGTAGCGTTTTCGATCTGGAGCCTCCCTGATGGTTTACTTAGGCCTTTGCCACTGTATTGTCTGTGTAAACCATCATGTTTTTTTCCCTGGCGTGCTGGAGCAAGTCCTTGTAGAGCGAGATATATTGCCCTGAGCTCCAACCAACTGATGTGGTGTTTGAGTTCCCACGGTTTCCATAGTCCCTGAGCTGTGAGGGACTGGGTGTGCGCCCCCAATCCCGCAGGCTTGCGTCTGTCATCAGGGTTGTTCTTGTCGGTTCTGTGATTGGCACTCCCGTCAGGAATCTGGCTGGTTGATTCCACCACTGGAATGATTTCTTGACCGAGTTCGGAACCCGCATCCATGGGTTCCCTCCCTGTGTTAGTGTGTCTTGCCAGGACCGCAGAAAACGCTGGAGAGTCCTGGAGTGGAACCAGGCCCATTGCATTATCTCCAGGCAGGAGTTCATGGCCCCCAGCAAGCTTGCCAAACTTTTGAGGCGTGTCTTTCTCACTGATGTTACTTGCTATATTAGCGAGTTGAGGTGTTGCACCCTGTGACATGCCAAAAACAGTTTGTTTTCTTTGGTGTTCAATACCACTCGCAAGTGTTCCAATACCTGTGTTGGTTCGAGATGACTTTTCTTGAAATTGATTATGAACCCGTAGTCTTGGAGATACTCTATTGTCCTGCGAGCGTCCTCTCGTGCCTGATCCGGGGACGACGATCTGATGAGTATGTTGTCGAGATATGGGTGGAGCTTTATGCCCTGCGTCCTCAGGTTTGCGATTAACATGATCAGAAGCTTGGTGAAGATTCTGGGAGACGCTGCCAGACCAAACGGAAGAGCTGCATATTGCCAGTGTCTCTGGTCATAATAGAATCTGAGCCATCGCCTGTGAGCCGCTATCACTGATATATGGAGGTAGGCCTCCTTTAAGTCTATCGATGTTAGCCATTCGCCCTTCGAGATTGCCAGTTGGATGGATTGCAGCGTCTCCATTTTGAACTGTTGCACCTTGACAACTCGGTTCAATGGCTTGAGGTCTAGGACGGCCCTCCATTCCCCTGACTTCTTTGGTACCAGGAATAACACGGAGTACAGGCCCCTGCCTTGTTCCTGGATGGGTACTGGTTCTATGGCGCCGATATCATATAGTCTGGCTATTTCTGCGTTCATCGCGTTGCGTTTTGCTAGGTCTTTTGACACCTGTGAGACACTGTAGTAGTGTCGGGGTGATTCAAGGAATTCGATAGTATATCCTCTTCTGATGGTATCACCCATGTGTCTGTGGTTGCTTCCTGCCATTTTGATGTGAATGACTGAAGCCTGCCCCTTAGTCGCGCCTGGGCAGGCCAGTCTCTGTCCTCCGAGTCATGCTTCTGTTTTGGGATGGGATGTTCCCTGTCTCTGCTTTGACTTAGTTCTTGTTCTTTTGCCATCTTGGTTTGTAGCGTTGCTGGTTCACTCTGTGGGGAAAAAAGGGTCTTCTGGACGCTGCTAGGTTATATGATGCCGAGGAGGAACGAAAATTGCGTCCCTGCCCCCCCCCACCGACTGTAAAGTGTATTTTTTCGTCTTGTCAGATGCGTCCGCCAATACTTTATGTAGGCAGATTCCGAATAATTTCCTTCCCTGGTAGGGGGCGCTAATAAGTGTGTTTTTGGACGTGTTGTCCCCCTTCCAGGATCTCAGCCATAGTCTGCGGCGAGCTGCCACATTTGAGGCAGCTGCCCTAGATGCCCAGCGCAAAACGTCCGTTGAGGAGTCCACCATGAAGACATATACTGGCTGGATTCGGGTTGAAAGGCCCTCATCATTTTTGGGGATACTCGTGGATCCCCTGCTCTTCTGATCCATGACATCAGGACCCTCGAGAAGTACGATGTCATCGTGGTCATCTTTATTATGGTTGCTATCTCGTTGAAATTTCTCCAGAGGTTGGTTTCAATGCCCCTATCAGTCTGGTCTTGTGGGAAGCATTCACCCTCCGTGGGAAAGTCCGCTTTCCTAGCTAGTGCCGCTGCCGCTGCATCGACCTTTGGCACCACTAGGAGCATGCTCTTGGTCTTGGACAGGGAATATAGGCTCAGCTGGGCTTTGGACAGTCTGGATGTTTTATTGGGCTGTCTCCATTCTCTCTTTATGATTCTCTCGTATGCCTTAGCGAGAACCATGCCCCTGTCTCTCCCGCTCTCTCTCTCTGGCCCTTGGAAGGCATTCCCTTTCCTCATCATCATCCTCGTCCAAGGATGCTGAGGAGGCCTTCTTCTCTTTCAGGTGTAGGGCCTTGACCACTAGATCATATATTTTTTGCCTATATTTATGTGGGAATTGTCTATCTGGGTCTGAGGAGAGCTCCAGTTCTTGCTCTTCTGGTTCTCCCTCCATTGAGAGGCCCCCTTTGCTGTCCACGTCAGAGGCTTGCTCCTCTAGTTCCCCCTCCTCCTCACTGGGTTCCTCCCATGACCTCCCTTTTTTCTTGGGGAAGTTTCCCCTAATGAGGACTCATCTGATGTGATGTCCTCCCCTGATGCAGAGGCTTCTGGGGAGTCCAGCTGCCTAGCAGCCCCCTAGGCTTTCCTGGGCTGTTTACCCTTTCCAGCCCCCCTTAGGTTTCCCCTTAAGCATTTTGGCTACCCTATCCGGAGAAGGGGACCTCTTTCTCTTTAGTTCATTTAAGATTTGGAGTAGGACCTCCGTGTGGTGGCCATCTCGCTGGGGGGGGGGGCGGGAGTAAGCTCAACTGAGCTGGTCTGTGTGAGGAGGGGATCCCTTTGTGGGGATGGTTGAGGGAAGACCGAAGGGAGGAGGAGAGGAGGCCAAACACAAAGAGCCCCCAGTGGGTTGATGTCTTGCCAGGAAAAAACTGCGGCTCCGCTCTGCCCCGTTTACTCTCCTCTGAGCTGGAAAAAACCTGGCCTTGAGGAGATCCCACTCGCTGCTGCCACTCCGCTGCAATTTAGCTGGGCAGAGAGGGGGCTGTGACGATTCTGGGCTCTGCCGTGGATTTTTTTTGAGCTAGCAATCTGCCGGCTGCTCCAGGGTCCTAGTGCCGGTCTCGTCTCTTTTTTCTTTCCCGTGGCTGGGCTTTTTAGGCGCTCCGCCAGGGGGCCCCCGGCGCTTCCCGTCTTTCCACCCCCCACGCCTATGGGGGGGGGGGGGAGGGAGGCAAAATGCCTGACCCCTCAGACAGATGAGTCCTGGTGGAGGCTCCTGCCCGTCCTTCGCCCCTCCGCGCCTATGGGGAAGGGGGTCTGGCAGAACTCCTGACCCTCAGCCAGGTGAGTCCTGGGGGAGGCACCTGCCCATCCTTCGGTCCCCCTGCGTCTATGGGGAAGGGGGGTCTAACCCAGCTCCTAACCCCTCAGAGGGGGGTGAACAGGGAGAATTACTCTCCCCCTGGCACCTGGAGCTCCTTGAGTTCCAATAAGGTTTTCCTGCCGCCTCTTTCTCAGAGGCAGCGTGCCTGCTTCCTAGCTGCTCCGAGGCAGACAAAACACTGGGGAGCAGAGGCTAGATCCCTCCAGATAGGCTCCTCAAAGTTTGATTTGTCTGCCTCCTGCTGGATGATGGCAGGATCTACCCTACTGTACAGACTGGACGGCCAGGAGGATCCCCGGGAGAAGAATCAGGAAACACTGTAAACCTCTGTTAAGAACTTGTTACACTCTCCTTTCGTGAGAGTTGCCCTAAATAGTGACAAATACTAGCAGCAGGTTTCAAATGCTGCTTGTCTTCCAGAGATGGACAGACACTGCTCCCCCGTCTCACACACTATTGCCTTATTTGGGAGTGAGTCCGCAACCACCAGGACTTTTAAACACCAATGAAACCATATTACTTTGCAAGCAGGTTTGACATCAGCCCTTAATAATCATGGGTTTGCTGGGGAAGCTGGATGCACTCACCTTGCACTTAACAGGATCATGCCAATTTTCACCGCAGTTAAAGCTGTAAAAAAAAAGAGATGGTTTACGGCACTTTACTATCATGCTTCGCCTGCATAACTTCACTGTTTCTGTTCTCCTTTTGGTTATTACACTGCAAGAGTCTGCCCATCAGACTTCATTGAAAGCAAGCTATTTTGTGTTCAGTAAAAATCCAATTTCCAGCCCCCTTATGGGTACAGTACATATTTTAAGGTGTCTAAGAAGAGGTCTGGCTAGTTACATTAGAACTTCCCATATAGCAATACAAGCTAGCTTTGTAATACAAAATGCCCATCTGGACTATTAATATAAAACCATCCTGCTGAATAGAACAAACCTCACCTACGCATGATGTTTCAAAAGATTAATGGGGTATAAAAACAGATCTTTGCTCCATATTTAGTCTCTCTCAGACTTAATCACTAAAATAAATAATAATAATAATAATAATAATAATAATAATAATTTTTATTTTTATATAGCAACCCCCTGCCAATTGCACTTGGAGCGCTTTACATAGGTTGAACAAAACTTTTAATCCTCACAACAACCCTGTGAGGTAGGTTAGGCTGAGAGATGATGATGACTAGTCCAAGGTCACCCAGTGAGTTTCTGGCTAAAATGAGACTTGAACCAGGCCCACCCACCCCACAGTCCAGGTACTGTGAACTTAGTCACTACAACACGCTGGCTTTTCAAACACTTGAAACTTGAAAACATCTGTTTGAATTAGGTTAACTACCCTAATATATTCGGCTTTCCATGCAATTCAGGTATCAAGCAGAGCTCTCTCTCAACACATTACATGGTACTTTAATTTATGTTTCTTGGCTTTTGGCTCCAGCTGTTCTCTCACTGAAAACAGAGAAAGCTTGTTAAAAGAATGTTATGAACAATTTTCTCATTTTCTAGAGTGACTTCCATCAGGAGATCAGGAACTAAGCAGAGGCTGGTTTCACCAGTTTGCATGGTGAAGAAAAACTCCTTTTTCAGACAGACAGACATGGCAAGACCATTGTCTGAGATCACTGAGTTTGGAATAGGCTAATCCCAGCCTTGGCTTTATCTACAAGGCCATTCTTATGCAGTTCCTAAATGAATTAATTTTGGTGACTAAATTGAAATTTCAGACATTTATCAATACACCCCCATCTTATTTTCATACATGGTCATCGGAAGGGTCGCGGTGGCAGTTACTAGGGGAGCCAGTTTGTGTCTTTTCACTGTGCTGAATGTGGATTCCATTCATTTGTTCAATGAGTCAACAGAGAAGGGGACTCCAGAGGGGATGGAATCATACCAGAAGTTTTACTAGGAAATTTCATCCAGTCTGTGGCTGGCTTCGAGTCGATGGTAAACGACTCTTAGGGCGTTTTCACATGGACAAAGTAATCCTTGATAGAATCCGAGAATATCTAGTATTCACAAACTCCTGTTTCTGCAGATGGACATTTTAATGCTGGATAACGTTAATCCTTGATCGTCCGTGTGAACACAGCCTTGCTGTTAATCAGGAATTAAGAGTCTCTGGGATGAATATCAATCCCATGGTGCCTTTCATGCATGCTCAGAGCACTGATTTCTGGAATTGACGAAAATCTAATTTTCTTAACTTTTCTGATTTCTGTGTTGAAAAAAATGGAAACTCATCCCTTTGTTCTGTGGGTATTTAAACTTGGCACTCCGCAATGCATTGCAGAACGACGATGAAGGCAATACGATCACTCCACAATCATGTGCCCCTATGTACCATAGAGCAGGAAATGCCCAGAGAGGATGTCAGGTCTTTACGTTGGACTCTGTGGATTTTAATCAAGGATTAGTTGAGTAATCCTTGATAGTCGTTCACATGGACACTATCAAGGATTAGTTTGACATCTAGATATCATAAACCCTAGCAATCGAGGGTTTACAAATACAGATGTTTTCCCTAATCCTTGATGATAATCTCGGATTTGTGGCATTCAGATGGACAGCTAACAAATTATTTATTATTATTAGCAAGCATTTATATAGTGCAAGCAATGTACCTGGCACTTTACAAAGTAATGGAACAGACATGGTCCCTACCCTATGGCTTACAATCTGAGACACC
>QEPC01009348.1:371312-393444 GCA_003113815.1 Sphenodon punctatus | reverse complement strand
TTCCCCTGTAGCTGCTGTGGAGCCATCTCTCTGTGCCAGTGCACACAGGGCCGCTGCTCGGCAGGTTTTGGCTGTCCCAGCCATCAGCAGGCTGCCCTTGCGGGGGGCATACCCGGTGGGTTGAACTCCCACGTCTGCTCTGCGCTGGTCCGTGCTCGAAAGCCAGCCCTGGGGGAGATGGGGATGGAGCAGACTGCCCGGTGGCGCCTTCAGACGCTTGAATAATTATTTCTAAACTGGAGGAGCCCACCCCTCAGAAGGAGTAAGGGGGCTCGAAAGTCGCTCTGGGTGCGGAGCACCCTGCTGCAGATCCTCTTGGTCCGGAGGCAGACTTTCAACTGAGGAAGCGAGGTCACGATCTCGCTACGCATGCCCAGTTGAAAGTTGCTCGCTGCCTCCTAGTGGTCAAGAGGGAGATCTCTCCATGTGTCCGACTGAACGGACGAGAGGGCATAGAAGGGGCAACAGTGGAAGCAATGGAGGTCAGGAGGCGGGAGGGGATAGGGTCAAGGGAGCAAATGGAAGGGTTGGAGGAGGAGAGCAGGGAGGAGATTTCCTCAAGGAAGGTGGGAGGGAAGGAGGACAGGAGAGAAGGGGGGGGGAGTAGGAAGAGGAGAGGAGTGGGAAGCAATGTCAAGGCAGATCTTGTCTATCTTGGAGGTAAAGAAGGAAGCAAGACCCTGAGCAGAAAGGGAAGATGGAGGACGACGACAGGGGGGCTTGAGGAGGGAGTCAAAAGGTGGAGAACAGGCAAAGAGCATAGGAATTAAGACTTTAATTCCTATTTAAATGTCCATGGAAAAATGCCCTAAGGTAGACATTCCTGCAAGATGAGCAAGATCATTTCCAGCTGAAGCAAAAAGGAAGGTGAATTACAAAACTAATTCCTGCGCCTCTGTGCTAAGTCATTTGCCTTCTCACATTCTGGCTTCTCAAGAATGTAAACAGTCTCATCCTAGATGCTTCTACATTATGCCATTTTTAATGCCTGAGGTTAGTAGAAAAGTATTTAACACAAGTGTTCTCTTACCAAAACTGACGACCACATTTGCAGCGAACAGGCTTAGCATCAGGATACTGTACTTTAACAACATGGTTGCAGTCTGGGGCAGGACACCATTTTAACAGTCGATTGCACTGGAAAAGAGCAAGACACGTACTTCTTTTTATTTATACCCCGCACTCTCCCAACCTAAGTTGGCTCGAGGCGGATAACATCAATATATAAATACAATATTGGGTCTTTATCCCACACAGGGAAACCCACCACTACAGTACACCACAATACAAAGAAAAACTACTATCCAATTTAACTGGAGGCCTCCTCATAACCTTTATCAGTACGAAACGTGCACTGGGTAATTCACCAGCGACCCCTCCATCCCAACTTCCTGGCCCAACCGAAGGGGCACGACCAAAGGGCAGGCCCCTTTGATCTTGGTACAAAGCACAAGACACTCAAAACAAGAAACTTGCAAAGTTTCATTCCATCCCTACTTTGAATTGGCACCAGACTCCTTCCTTTAAAAAGGTCTTACTGCAAGTGTCTACATTAACTGTCAGTTCAAATGCAAAAAGGAACATAGCTCTGAACTGCATATTGCCATATTCCACCAAGCTCACAATAGTATGTGCAGCATTTTAGAGCTGCAAGGCTAATCACAGCCACTCTGCTCAAATTCTCAAATACTCTTTGAACACAACCTTCCTATGCTTAGTCTCATCTGAAAGAGGGGAAATTTGTGCAGTTTGAAGAAACTTGTTTTCTCTACTCAAGTTCTTTTTTTAATTATTATTATAATAAAAACTCAATGTGCAAGGAACTCAGAGACCAAAGACGTTTTCATCAGAGGCCAAGACTGAGACCGAGTTCTATTTCAAAGAAGAGAATGCAGCTGTTTAGTGAGAAAGATTAACATTTTAAGTTTTACACATGACTAGTTCTCAGTGTTCAACTCAAAATTGCAAAATAGTCTTCACAGAGTTGTGGAAAATATTTGATTATGAGGAAGACTGTTCACAACACTCCCAAGTATATGCATGCGCATGTAAAAGAATTAACACAACTAGAAACTGGATTTCACTCTGGCCCTTTTTAAAGGACCAGGAAAGAGCCACAGTGTGGAGGTGGGTGGGGAGAGCCATGGTGGGTGTGTGGCGCGTGGGTGGCCCATCACAGGGATGCCCACCTCCACGAACGGAGACACCTCCGTTTTCTCCAATGTCTCTGTGCGTGGGGGGATCGGTGGAGGTGGGTAGAGCGCAGGAGCACGCACGCATGTCCCCCACCCCCCAGCCGTGACGGTCAGACGGACACACACACCCAGGTGTCTGTAAAATGGGCCTTTGACTTGCATCTTTAAATCCATAATACTAATTTTTAATTTGATTTTATGTACCCTAGTGTGGAGCTACTTGTTTTGCTCATTCTGAACATTTACAGGGTTTGCTTAATGTACTAAAGGTTTGTACTTTCAGTACAGTCTACTTCCAAATATTTTGTGTATCCTGGAATTTAGCTGGAAAGGAGAATTAGTTACCTACCTTCAGTGAATTCCTTTCTCTCATATCCCTGCATACTCCTCTGGATTGGGTAGTTCCACCGTTGACCGCCAGGAGGCAGATGAGCTTTTTTCCTGTCTGCGCCTGTGTCACGGTGCTACCTGGCTCCAAAGCCAGTCCGTTGCAAGCTGAACTCTCATTCTATCTACTGATTATAACTCAACAACCTTATAACAACTAATAATCATTAACGAACTTATGTAAATATGAAGCAGGTCTCTGAGAAGAGACTAACCCGTTTGTGGATACTGGCCCCACACCCCCCGCTAATCATGCTGCTGCTCGGCAGGGAGGGGCGGAGGAGTATGCAGGGATATAAGAGAAAGGAATTCACCGAAGGTAGGTAACCAATTCTCCTTTCTCCTCAGACCTCTGGCATACTCCTCCAGATGGGACGTACCCAAGCAAAGTGTCCCAATTTAAGGGTGGCAGCTAGCAGCACTGGGGGTGTCCAGTCCCGCCTGCAATACCCTTCTGCCAAAGGCAGCTTCTGCAGATTGGAAGATATTAATCTTGTAATGCCTAACAAAGGTATGTATAGACGCCCACGTGGCTGCCCTGCATATCTCTTCGTACGAGGCTTTTGCTTTGAATGCGTAAGAGGTGGCTGCGCTTCTTACAGAATGAGCCCAGATCTGAAGGGGGGGAAACCCTACCCTTTGCCTTGTATGCCTCAGTTATGCTTAGTTTTAGCCACTTTGAAATTAAGGTCTTTGTGGCGTTAAGACCCTGTTGGCTCTTTCTGATGTTTACAAATAGGGCTGTGGATTGTCTAAATCCTTTGGTTCTATCTAGGTATATTTTTAAGGCCCTTCTGACATCTAGCTTATGCCAGGCTCTCTCTTTGGGATGTGTCAGTCTGGTGCAAAAAGATGGTAAGATGACCTCTTGTGCCCTATGGAAGAGAGAATTTACCTTAGGTAAAAAGGCTTCATCTAGCCTTAGGGTGACTGATTCCTTCTGAAAAATACAGAAGTTCTCCTCCATGGACAGAGCTCCCAGTTCTGACATCCTCCTCGCTGATGTGACCGCTACAAGAAAAATTACCTTTAACGTTAAAAAATACAGTGAAATCTGTTTTAGAGGTTCAAACGGAGGCTTGGTAAGTGCCTCCAAAACCAGGTTGAGGTCCCAAGCTGGTACCCTGTGTACTACCGGAGGAGCTAAATTCCTTGCTGCTCTCAAGAACCTCCTAACGTTCTTGTGAGTCGAGACTATTCTGTTGGCTACTGTTCTAAGTACCGAGTCTATGGCCACTGCTTGTCTGGCCAGAGTGTTTGCCCTAAGACCCTTATCTAGTCCCATTTGCAAGAATTCGAGGACTTGTGCTACTCCTGCTTTGGTTGGGTCTTGGTTCCGTTGACTAGACCACGCTGCAAAAGTCTTCCATGTGGCTCTATAGCTTCGCCTGGTGGCGGGTCTTCTGGAAAGTTGAATGGTGTTCAGGACCGCTTCCGAATAACCCCTTGCTCTCAATGCGGATCGTTCAAGTTCCACGCAGTCAGATTTAGCGTTTGAATCTCTGAGCAAGCTATCGGTCCCTGTGTAAGTAGGGATGGAATGAGTGGTAGTTTTCGGAACTGTGCGTTGCTTCGTTCGATTAGCTCTGAAAACCAAGGCCTCCTGGGCCACCATGGGGTTATCAGTAATAGATGCGTGTTGTCCCTGATTGCTCTGGATAGAGTTTTCTGGATTAGCGGGATGGGTGGAAAGGCGTATAATAGCCCTTTGGGCCATGGGCTGTTTAGAGCGTCGGTCCCTTCCGCCTGTCTGCAGCGAGTGCGGGAGATGAAGCGGGGGACTTGTGAGTTTTCCCTGGTGGCGAACAGGTCCATCAGTGGAAGACCCACCCAGTTCACTAGATGCTGGAAGACCGACCTGTCTAGAGACCATTCGTGAGGNATGTGGAGGGCTTTTATCGAGGCTAGGTGTAATTGAGCCCAGGAAAATAATCTGGTCGCTTCCCGATGCAACTCTCTCGATCTCGATCCCCCCTGGTGATTGACGTAGGCCTTTGCCGCCACGTTGTCCGTATATACCAGGAGGTGTTGCGAGACAAAGGTCGGATAGAGGTGTTGAAGTGCCAGTCGGATGGCCTTCAGCTCGAGAACGTTTATTCTCTTCGTCGCATCCCTCTGGGACCAGAGGGCCTGAGTCATGTGGGGTCCTGAGTGAGCTCCCCAGCCCATGAGGCTGGCGTCCGTAGTTACTACTACTCTCGCTGGTTCCGAGAGAGGTACCACTTCTAGGAATGTTTTTGGCTCTAACCACCAGGACATCGAGTCTTTTAAGTCCTGTGGAATGGAGACCCACGGATTGAGACCTAATGTGAGCTCTCTTTGCAAACCCCTGAGCCGCCTCTGTAAGGGGCGAAGGTTGAAGCGACCCCATGTCACTTGTCCTATGCAGGATACTAAGAGGCCTAGCAGGGTCGCTAGGGGTTTGAGTCTCATGCAGTTCTGACCTCTGAGGAGGTGGATTAGTCGATGGATCTTTTCCCTCCTGTCGACTGGGACAAATGCGTCATCTAAGGAGGTATCTATTAGGATTCCCAGATGTTCCAACTTCTGTGTTGGGGTCAGGTGACTCTTTTCTATGTTTATGAGGAATCCATGTTTCTCTAAGTAGAGAATGACTAGGCTGAGATGTTTCTTCACCCGGTCGGGTGAGCTGCCCCTGATCAGGAAATCGTCGAGATATGCGTAAATATGTATTTCCCTGCTGCGTAGGTTGGCTATCACAGGGGCCAGGATCTTTGTAAAAGCCCTGGGAGCTGAGGAGAGACCGAATGGTAGAGCTCTGAATTGCCACTGATGTTTGTTGTAGGCAAGCCTTATCCTTTTTCTGTGGGGGCCCCAGATTGGAACATGGAGATAGGCCTCCCTTAGGTCTAACGACGTCATCCAGTCTCCGCTCTGTAGGCTCTGACATACTGAGGTCGCTGTTTCCATCTTGAATCTGCGGCGTTTTACATATTTGTTTAGTGCCTTTAGGTCCAGTACCGCTCTCCATTTGCCGCCCTTCTTGGCGACCAGGAAAATGATGGAATAGATTCCTGAGAAACGGTCTTGATCTGGTACCTTTTCGATTGCGTTGCTGTCCTGCAATCTCTTTATCTCGTTCAGCATAGCCTCGTGTTTTTGCGGGGTTTTGGAGACTGGAGACGGTATGAAGTGTTGTCTGGGGGTACGTCTCAGCTCTATTTTGTATCCCTCCGAAATGCAGGATAGGACCCAGGCATCTGAGACTGAGGCTCCCCAGATTTCCTTGAATTGTTGTAGCCTTCCTCCTACCTCTGGGGAGGCATAGTCAGGCATCTTGCTTGGGGTTGTTGGTCCCAAAACCTCTCTGCTTACGTCTATCGAATCTCCCCGCTTTGAATCCCCTTCCTCTGAAGGAGAAGCCTCTGGAGAATTCCTTGTGGCCCTGGTTGAACGCCCCTCTGGAAGTGCCGCCAAAGCCCCTGAATTTGAAAAGGTTGGCCACGAAAAAAAACCTTCTTTGGAGTCACTTGTTGGAGGGTTTTTGCCTTATCCTTGGTATTGGCCTCTTCCAGAACCTTTTCCAGGCACACCCCAAAAAGCTTGGAACCTGTATAGGGTGCCGAGGTTAGGAGATTCTTGGCCGTGGGATCCCCTTGCCAGGATCTTAACCAGACCCTGCGTCTAGCTGCTATGTCTCCTGCCAGAGCCCTGGCTGACCATGTTAGAGCATCTGTGGTTGCGTCTGCTAAAAAGGCAGTAGCCACGCAGATGCGGGAGGAGAGCTTTTGTGCCCTTTTTTCTGGCAACTCGGGGTCCTGTGCCTCTTGCATCCACGCTAGTAATGCTCTAGACACATAGGAGGCCACAATATTAATTTTGAGGGATGCTGCCGTGGAGTCTGCTGCCCTCTTAAGGGCTGAGTCCACTCCCCTGTCAGTGGGGTCACGGGGATGGCAGTCCCCTTCCGTAGGAAAGAGAGTCTGGCGTGCTAGAGAAGCAGCGGCCGCATCGATTTTGGGGCTTTTGAAGAGAGGTTCCTTTCTCCTAGAGAAGGCGTACAGGCTCTCCTGTGCTCTGGGCATTTTATGCGACTTGTCAGGGTGTTTCCATTCCTCCAACACAATTTTTTCAAATGTTTTATCCAGGGGTAAGCCCTGATCCCTGCCGTGTACTGATGGCAGATAGTCCCTAGTTTCCTCTTCCTCTGAATCGGAGGATCCTTCCTTAATGGCTCTCTCCTTGATTTGGAGAGTCTTAACATGCCCCAGCAGCTCTTCCCTACACTGGCTAGGGAACTGTCTGTCTTTCTCTCTGGGGTCTGTGGGGAGGTTGTCAGAACATTCCCCTTCCTCTAGATCAGAGCTCTCCTGAGAAGAGTCTGACTCAGAAACAGAATCCCCTAGGAACCGCTGTTTGTTTCTTACTGCTGCCTGCTTGAAAATCATCCTCCTCAGAGCCCTGAGGGGATATCAAGGCTTGCAGCCCAGCTCCCCCTAATGGGGATTTAGCAGACTTCTTCCCCTGCCGAGGAGCTTTTCCCGCTCTCGGTGTTTTGGGGGAGGGGCCCTTCGCTGTGAAACTACTCTTGCGTTTCCCGCTCTTTTTAGGACGGGCCAGATCTTTTATTGCCCCCATAATCTCCTGCATGGATTTGGCGATTGAAGCCAGTGAGGGATTCTGGTCCCCCCGTGGCTCCTGCTCTGAGCTCGCTGCCTCTGTCCCTCCTGTACTGTTGGTGGGGGACAGTACCCTCTCAGGGGTAGTCATGATTACAGCCGGGCTCAGTGTAGCTGGCTCGGGGCCAAGCGGATTGGTCCCGGCCTAGGGCAGGAGGAGTGCCGCGGAGGAGGGTCCTGCTATCCGGGAAGTAATCACGGCCTCCCCTGCTCCCTGGCGCAGTGCGAGGGAGCCGGCGGGGATTCTTTTAATTTTCAAATTTTTCTTTGCCTGCCTGGCAAACCAAGACGGGGTCCGGTATCGCCTCCCCAATGCCCCGCCAAAGCCTTTCTCCCTAGGCTTACCCTTTTTAGTTGTTTATTCCTTTATTTCAATTCTACCTTGTTTCTAGGGACCTGGGGATCCCTAAAAAGCCTCCCGACGGTCTCGGAGGCAGATGAAGGACTGGCTTTGGAGCCAGGTAGCACCGTGACGCAGGCGCAGACAGGAAAAAAGCTCATCTGCCTCCTGGCGGTCAACGGTGCAACTACCCATCCGGAGGAGTATGTCAGGGGTATGAGGAGAAACATCTCTTACTCAAATGCTATGGCTGCCACCTTTGAGACATGGAACACATTTCTCACAACTTAGGTATCTAAACACCTATGACAATTTTTAGAGTCTCTAACAAGTTTAGCTGACAAACCACTGCATCTTCTCCTCACTGTGTATGCACCCAATTCTGTACATTAGACATTCTCTAGGACCAGTCTCTAATATTTCTCCCATAACTGATCATAAGCTAAATAGTTTGAATGCTTGCTATAAGATTCATATCTTGCCCCTGGAACTGATTGGAGAAAGTCTTCTCTTGTACAGTTGTCCACAATCTTTACAATGAAGGCTAGGATCTCTTTAGTAAGTTTGATGTCAACTTGCAGCCAGAGTGAATACAGTATCTGCTCATTGCAACAAAGAGGTGCTAGTGTTAATGGGACAATTTGACCACTAGCTCTAGTGCATACAATTCTATCACCATTTAGAAATCCACACCACTTTCAACATTAAAAGCACATAGGTCTGGTTTAAAAAAAAATACATACATACATAGCAGTGATCCTTTATGCTTAATGCAATCAGGAACAGTCAATGCCAACTATGAAACAGATTTATAAGTTTTGATCAAAAGGCTTTTCCAACACATCACTAAGCAGAATGGATAGCTAAACTGATTTCTTACAGTATACAAACCACACAAGAGAAGGCAACAAAGCTTTAGAATAATAAATTTAAGTTAAAGAACTCAACTCTACAAAACTATTAGTTATTAAATGTTGGTACTTTAATTTAAATTTTGAATCTGTGATCAGACGCCTAGGAAAAGGGAGAGAAAAAAAGTGAAAAAAATTATTTTTGAGTTCTCTTCCCCAGCATTATACAGTCAACAGTTGAAGATTCTGGTTGCTTTCCATTATAGCTGCAGTTGCATTTATCCATGAATCAGGACTGATACGCAAGAAACATTTTATCTTTTTTATTTTGTATTAATACTGTACGCGCACAGTATTTTGAGCCATAAAACTTTCATTTTTACTCCCAAGAATTTAAAAACCAAATAGACGTTGTACAGCTAAAAGCAAGACTCATACTAGACTTGAACGTCTCAGAGGTCTGCTTGAGGGAATCTGGGCCATTTATGAATTTTTTCTTGTTTCTATTCATGTTAGACTTTTGTGTGTTTTCTATTAACTGCTTTCAAAGATTCCAGAATGCACTAACTGTGCTGCTGCTGCTAGCACTAAGAATGTTCAGCATTACTGTAATCTCAATGAAATGCTAGTGGATCATCGCTTAAACATTAACATGAGACGGCATGTTATGGATAACGAAAAAAGGCAACAGCTTATCTTCTGAACAGTGCTAAAAGCAAACATCAAATTTTAAATCTAACAAAACAGATGACAGCATAAACAAGAGCGCTGAAAACACATTGTACACACTGATCCAACTTCAGGATTCTGATTATATTTTGTATATATACTCCAATTCCAAGATTTTAAATAACTAGGTATTACTGAAATTACTGTTAGATGTATGAGGCACAGATAATAATTGCTTGAGGACATTAAAAATTCCAGCATATTAATTTAGTTCATATGTGCTCTTCAACTGCAAGCAGAAATGTTAGCAATCATACTAAAAGAAGTGTAGTGTGCAACAGGTTTCAAATGGAGCATCTTAGTTACCTGTCTGGAAGATGACTTAAGCAAGAGAACAGCAAGAGCAACAAAAGGCATGTATTTTTACGATACAGTCAGAGTTCAGTTTGTGTTGACATATTTGCTATAATATACTGACTGGAATTCAGTTCAGTTTAATTATAGATGTGTTGCAAGCATAAATGCTAGAGTGCCCAAGAATGTACCCAACCTAATGAAATGCTAGAGTGCCTAATAATGTACCCAACCTAATTACCAGTGCTGTGGATACACTGACAATTCTGAACTGGAACATCCTGAATCATGCAAAAAGCATCTTCTCTCAGAAGGTCACACCTGTGGCAAGATTACAACTTGAAATGATACTATTTGTTATGCAAGTAGAAAAAACATTCAAACACAGATGAACAAAAGTGGTTTTTAAAATGGAAGTTTATCAAGGCATAGTTTGGGGGGGGGGGGGAGGAAATAGGCTTGCACCCATTCAGCAACCTTAGACATTACAAAGCAGAAAATTTACAAAATTAGATTACACGATACCTCACACACCCTTAACTCTGCCCTTTGTCATTTTTATTTATTAGTGATAAGGCTTTGCAGTATGTCAAAATTCATTCAAGTAATTTTTAAAAATTGAAAGTTAAGGCAACTCAATCAAGATGACTAGAAGCCTGGAGATGAAAACATAACTTGCACTCCATAATTTATAGCATGCCACATCACCACATACTGGACCAAATGTACAATTAAAGCTTCAAATATTTACTTATATCATGGAGTATGAGTTAAAACTGCCATCTCTAGGCTTTCAGTCATTTTTTACAATCATAAGTGTAAAAATATATTTAAAAATGATTCCTCTTCTCTTTAGTGTTGTGTATAACTTTATCCTATTCTACAAATACTTACGTCTAATATAAGTATAGGATAGTACCAACCAGTGCTGCATTTTAACGTAGGCAGTATATTAATGCCTCGTGTATACCTCATGTTAGTCAACAACACAATATAAAAAGGGCAGAGTTAGCATGTGAGGTGGGGTTTAACCTTAACTTGTACATTTCCTGGCTCTGTAGCATTTAAGTATAAGCTTGTTGGATGGGTATAAACTGATTTATTCCCCACTTTAACTATAACTTGAACCAAAGCATGTTTTTAAATGGAAATCTGTTTTAGACACGGGAATAAGGAATGCTACATTATTGACGAGTGATAGGAATGCTGCAGTACTGATAAGAGTTGTGTGTGGATGCTCTTGTGTGAATTCTTACTCACGATCTCATTTGTGTATGAGGGTGAGGCCTAGTTCCCTAGCCTGAGAGGGAAGCATAGGAGTCAGAGTTTCACCAGGTCAGCGCTGTTTTCTTTCCATGCTTTTCTGCAATGACACTAGCAGGATGTGAAAATCACAGCTTCCAACTAAGATGCAGCGTGCCTAGCTGCTAATATCAAGTTCAAGTTCATTTATTCAAGCGTGGCCATAGGTCATTGCAATTGAAGTAGGACATACAACATGAGGCACAGGCCTAAATTCAGCATACCAAAAACAAATAATGAATTTTAAAATAAAATTAAAATCTCATTTAAAGTCCGATAAAAGCGAGGGTTTACATTAAGTAGGAGTATAATTGGCCATAACTCTATAGGCCATAAATAAAATAAAACAGCTCTTCCGACCCCAAAGTACCCATCAAAGTACCCAAGATATACCATCAAATTTTAACAAAAAGACTAAGAAATATTACAAACAATCTTTCATACAAAGGAGTATACGTCTAACACATAAGCCCCTATTCACGTCTTATAGTAAGGAAAATCAGAACCATTCACATCCCATTATCTGCCCTATAGGTGGCCCGAAGTCCCTGAGCCAATAGAGATGTTCACAGTAACCCTGAAAGTCATAAAATCTTGCCTGCAGTGAACTAACTGCAGTAGAAATCGTGCCATTATCTTAATGACCTGAGTGTCAGGATTATTCAGTAAAAGATCCATCAAAGCCTCCTCTGATTGCCCTGGAAACCTAAGCAACAGAGGGGTGAAGAATTTATCCCTCACCCTGTCATACAAATGACAGGATAATATCATATGTCTGGGAGTTTCTGTAGTCAGGTTATCAAATGGACAGGTTCTATCTGAGAAGGGAATTCCCTGTATCCTCCCCTTCCAGCACCCGAGATTGCAGGGCATTAGCCCTTGCCCGAAAAATCAGGCGCTTAGCCCTCAAGGATATAGTTGACATTAAGTAAGCAGCCATTTCACCCCACGGTGGCACCCAATCAAAGTAGGCCCTCATATGGGAAGATTCACCAAGTTCCCCAATCTCGACCTGCCTGTCGATATCGTCTGCTCTTTGTGAGACTTCTGTCATTATCGCTGACCCTGATTTGTGTGCTAAGTAACTCTTTGGGAGCCCCATGCTCTGCAAATATTCCTCTACCCTAAGAAACCATGGGCTCACATAGGCATCTTTCCTGAGCTCCTTCAGGAGTTCTGAATGTTTGTTACCAATTATCTTGCACCAGAATTTCAGTGCCATTCCCAGGGCCACCTGCTGCCAGCTTTTTTGTCCCAATTCGAGCTTTAAAGCCACGTGTGGCGTACCCCTTGGATTTCCCAATAGACCCGTCAGAAACTTTGATTGAATCATGTTCAGATTTTGAGTGGAAAGTGGGGCCCACACCTCAGCCCCATAAAGTAACTGGGCTCTGGTCTTGGCATTGAAAACTTGGATAGCTGGCTCAATTGCAGCCCTGCCCTGCCGAGTAAAGAAGTTAAGAATGGTAAGGGGTAGGCCTTTGGTCGTGGTAATGGCACCAGACACATGCTCCTTCCAGGTCCCTGACTTATGGAAATGAAGGCCAAGATATTTAAATGATGAAACCTGCTGAACAGGATGGCCGTCAATATCCCAATATCACAATCTTTGATTTATCAAAGTTGATTGCCAGTCTGTTGGCATGGCAAAAGGTGGAAAACAGTTTCATCTGACGATTTAATCCAATCCTAGTTCGGGACAACAAGACCACATCATCAGCATAGCACAAGCAGCCAACTGGTCTGGCTGCTAATTTTGGAGGAAAACCGTTCAGGGCTGCCACCAGAGATCACTTCGTTTATATAGAAGTTAAAGAGAACTGGTGCAAGGACACATCCTTGCCTTACTCCCAGAGAAGTCTTTATTGGGGACGTAACATGCCCCATATCATCAGTCCTGACCATTAGCGAGGTCTCAGCATATAGGGCCCGAACAAGACAACAGTCTACCGTCAATCGAGGTCCCCTGGAGTTTCCTCCAGAGGATCCCCCTATCGACGGAATCAAAGGCAGCCCGTACATTCAGGAAAGCCGCAAAAAGCTTCCCATTTGTGGCCTTATACTTAGAGATCAAATATGGAGAACAAAACATTGTTCCATCGTTGATCGACCTCTTTGAAATCCTGCCTGTTCCAGTGCAATTATTTTTTGCTGATCCAGCCAGGCAACTAGTTTGTTCAGCAGATATTTTGCACAGAGCTTCCCGACAACACATAATAAACTGATTGGTCTATAATTCGCAGGATTAGACCTGGACCCCCTTTTGAAAATGGGGACAACCAAAGCCTTACCCCATTCAATCGGAGCCCTACCAGTGTTATTTATGGCAGTAAAAAGTGTCGCTAGGGGGGCAAGCCACCAGGTTTTATACGCTTTTATAAAATTTATATGTAACAGGTCCGTGGCCTTATGACTTCGAAAGGAGTCTATTAGGGCCTCCTCCTCCGACTCACTCACCGATGGCCAAGCGGGAAAATTCCCTATACTCAAGGTGGGGCAATTCTGGACCAGATGTTCATCAGGTAGTAGATATCATCGACTAAAATATTCAGTCCAGGTCACTGGAGTAATGGATAACCTCCGGCTCCCCAGAGCAAGCTCTTGATGGTCCATTTACCAGCTGCCAACATTTCCGCGTATCTTTCTGCTCCACAGCTTGCATGAACTCCACTCATTGACCCTCCGCATAATTTTTCTTTTTTTCCTTAATTACTTGCTTATATTCGACCTTAAGGGTGGTGTAATCTAGTAATAACTTTTGAGAGGGGTCCTGCTTATAAGTCCAGAGCAGGGTCTTCAATCTGGCTCGAAGGAGCCAGCAGTCCCTATTGAACCAGATTTTGTCCCTCCTGGTTGATACTTGATGACCTTCGCCAGCCCTAATGGACTGGCGTAACTCCTCAGTAAGCTGTGCGTAGCTGTCTATTATCATAGAGCAATCCGTTGATTGTAATAACTGTTCCCTCCGCACTATCATCACTGGCTGACGGATCAGCCCTTCCAGGGTGACTAGCATGGCCCCTCCCCACCGTGGGGCTCTACAAATCTCCAGTTGCGTTTCCTCCTGTGTTATCGCTCCCGGCACTCCTAGGTCGACAATAGTAGTCAACCGAAGGGTCAAAGGGAAATGATATCCCAGGGGGCTTACCCCAACACTGAAATCACTGACATACGGAAGTGCTGACGATGACACAAATATGTAATCAACGGTGCTGGCACCCAACCTTCCCACGTAGGTGTGGTCCCCATCAGTGTCACCAAAGCCAGACCCATTTAGGCAGTGCAAATTGCAGCTAACTGCAGGTTGGGCAAGCCTGATACCTGAGGAGTTAATCTTGGAGTCTCTTGATACCCTAGGCTTGAGCGGATCAATTTGCAGAACAACAGACATGTCACAATGTGGTCTAATGGCCTGTTCGCTTGCCCCAAGCCTTACATTAAAATCCCCTGTAATGACCAGAAGGCCCTCTGGGTACTTATATACAAGATGTTCAATAAATTGCTCCAGGGCATCCCAGGTGACATCTCTAAAGGAACCTGCATTTCTGGGTGGGACATAGATCGTAAGAATGATCCAGACCAATTCCCCAATCTCAGCCACAAACCCCAAGGCCAACTGTGGTAATGAAACCACCATTAGGTCTCTTACAGTAAGCGACTGAGCAAGAAAACAGCCCAGACCCCAACATACCCTCCCTCTGGCATTATAGGTTACTGCGTGTAAATTGTGGGATACAAACCCATCCAGCTCTAAAGGGGCCTTGGCCCACATCTCCTGTATAAGGAGAATATGAAAGTTCCTCACATATGTAAGAAATTCAGTGTCAGTTCCATGTCTGGCCCACCCCGTAATATTCCATGAGCAAACTGCAATGGACCCACCCACCAGCAGGGGGGTGGGAGGGTGAGAAATCTGAGGGAGAAGCAGCGGTTGGTATGACCCCTCTGGTGACCACATTTCACAGTGGACCAGACGAAGCATGGGCATGGGCATTCAAATCCTGGGGAGGCTGCTCCTGTGGGGGAATAAGTGCTGAAACTGTTCCCTCCAGTCGAAGGTCCCTCTATCAGCTCCGACAGGCTCTCCCCAGCATCCCCATATGGATTAATACTGTCAAGTGGCGGATCCTGAGTAGAAGCCCTAGACCTTGCATCCACCGCCAAGATCTCGTCCAAAATAGAAACGCTTGTGGATGCCAGCTGGAGTTGAGTACTGGGGCAATATTTAATCAAACAAAGACTCAGAACAATAGGGCACTAACGCTGAGCTGACTGGCCTAGGTAAGCAGAATTCGGAGGGACAAACTTAGAAAAGTTAATAATTCCTGAATCCAGTGGCCTATTCAGCCTAGGCGAACTAAATGTCGTTGGCAAGATGGAAACAGCTACCACTGGGTCAACAGACAGAACGGGTTGCCTTTGAAGGGGCAGATCATCGGGCATGGATGGCACCGACTTGTCGATAAAGTAAGTAAGTAAATTTTATTTGTGGAGCCATTGGCTATTACAAATACAAAATTAACACATGTAACAAAAACAAATACATCTTACAAGAGGATACAGCGTAATTAACAGTCATTTAAAATCCCACTTTAGTGAACTACCCTATTCCCGACTCCGACCATAAACTACTTTCCCCTCTGTCCTTGTACAGGTTACAGGTGCTCATGCTCCCTAAGAATCATTAATGATTTACGCCTACAGGCCACTGCCAATCCAAAATAGGCCACTTGACGAGACACCGGAGAGTCTACTGGATTTAATAATGACCTTAAGGCAAGAACAGGGTTACTAGCTGACAGCTGGAAGGGGAGGGAGTCCTGTAATCTTCTCCTTGAGGCTGTCAATGCAGGACAGTAAAAGAAAACATGAACAAGGGAATCAACCTCCTGAGAATCACAAAGGGCACAGTACCTATTTTCTCTAGGAATACCCGCGTAACGGCCCTCTCGAATTTCTAAAGAAAAAGCACCACATCTCAGCCGAGTAAAGGCCTGTCTGGCTTGGACATCCCCCAAGGAGGTTAAATAATTGGTTTTTAAAGATAAAGAAAGCAGGGGGAAATAGTACTGGACTGCTCTTGGGCCCTTAAGTAGGGCATCCTCCTGCTGAATCTCTTGGTCTGTCAGCCTCTTAACAATTAAAGATTTGGCTACCACGTAACCTGCCTCCAACAAAAAATCACAAGAGAAGCCTAACTTTTGGATTTCCTTCACCATCTCATGGTTCCATGCCTTTAGTAAATTATGGGTCACTGCCAACGAAATCAACGACCTATCTTGCCCTGGAAACATATAATTCTGCAGCCAATATTTTAACATTGCACGCAAGGCTAAATGCCTTAGCGTGCAGCAATAGACTTCCGCTCTTAATATTACCTGGGGGTACCCCTAGGAAGACCCAGAACTGTCCGTAGGAAGCCATTTTGGATCACTTAGAGTTTATGCATATAGGCAAAACCCCAAACCGAGATTGCGTACATAATTTGGGGGATCACTTTTGCCTTAAGTAATCGCAAGGCTGGCTGTATCAATTTTCCACCCGGACCCATGAAGAAACCTACTATTGCAGCTATTGTGCATTTAGTCTGGGCCCTCATAGCTTCAAAATGCATCCTCCATGAACCTGAGTCCGAAAAAATCACCCCCAGATATTTAAAAAATGCTACTTGCTCAACTGGTGTACCCCCATTGTCCAATGATGTTTTTTGTGACGTCTAGGGTGCCCCAGTACCATCACCGTAGTCTTTTCATAATTGATCAAAAGTCTCTCATTTTGACAATAGATTCCGAATTGGTCCATCACCCAACGCAGACCAACCACAGAGTGAGATACCAAAACGGCATCATCCGCATACAAAAGGGCAGGGATAAGCCTATCTCCAACTACCGGTGCAAGCGAATCTCTGGAATTTAAAAATGTAATTACATCATTCAAAAAAAGGTTGAATAGCACTGGGCCAAAATACATCCCTGCCTCATACCAGATGTTACCTGAACTTTAGGGGTTAAACCACTGGGATTAGAACAACGTACCTGAAGAGTGTTACCCGAGTGTAGCTTCGTTATTAGAAACAATAAACAAGCGTCAATCGAGGTCTTATGTAATTTGTACCAAAGACGTGTTCTAGAGACTGAGTCGAACGCCATACGGAGATCGACAAAACACAGAAAAAAGTCCCTCTGGCAGGCAAGCACTCTCTTTATTAAAGCTGACAAAACCATCACGTGGTCCGTGGTAGATTTACCCTTTTGAAAACCCACCTGCTCTAACTCCATAAAGTGGGAAGAGTCCATCCAATTTTGTAGTTTTACTAACAAAAAGCGGGCATATAATTTTCCCACCATACTTAACAGACTGATGGGGTGGTAATTTCCGGGAGAGGTGGGGTCCCCCTTCTTGAAAATGGGATGAACAATACTGCTTAACCATGACACTGGAATCTCTCCAGACTCATTAATAGCCATAAATAGGGGGGCCAGAATACCCGCCCACCACTCAAGTGCACACTTCAAGCAATCCGAGGGAATGAAGTCTTCAGCCGGCGCCTTACCTGGTTTAAGGTGGGAGATTAAATCCATTATTTCATCCGGGGAAACTGGCCCCCACTGCGGAAAACTGTTCTTTGGATAGGTGGACCTGTCGATAAATAAACTCCTGCCAGCCTCCCCAGTGGCCGTAGGCTCGCCCACTGCAGGAGATGACAGGTCCACTTCATTTTTTGGTCCCTCATCTGTTGAGGTAGCCTCGGGCACTGTATAAAGTCTCCTCGATGTCTGGGTGGGATTTAAATTACCTGAGGAGACTTGAGAGAGAATGTTTGATCTCCCAGGTAAGTTCACTAAAGACTGGGTCACTCGAGGTAATAATGGGGAGAAAACAGGCTTAGCAAACAATGTACTAATATAAACCCCCCATGAACGAAAATGCATGTAATACAGCCGCAGCCTGTCTGCAATGGGCGCCAAGCGAAAATACAATACTACTCGTTGTGTAGGGGGAAGACGTATAAAGCGCGTGAGCTGATAAGAGGGAACGGTGAATCCCAAGATGGCGGAAAGATGGGCCAGGATCCCACCCCTGGTAACCCATCTTGGAGAGTATCCCGGCACCAGGGGTGTGAGCCTAAGCACCAAGGCCTCAGGAACTGGCCTTGGGGCACCGCCATCTGGTGGCAAAAACCCATTGATATTCACCTGCCCAGAGGCCAAAGAATTTGAACCAAGCACACCCGCAGCCACAGGAGCCACAGTTTGAGATGCAATTGAAACCCTCCTCCCAGATTGAACCCTTTTATCGCTAGAAAAACCATCCTGAGAGGTTCACAACAACTCCCCCATATCTTTCAGTTGAGACTGGACGATCTGGAGTTTGAGATCTAGCTCCTTCACCCGAGCTAGGAGCATTGGCTCCATCCTCTCTCTCAGTAAAGCCCAAATCTCCTGGAGCAGGGAGTCTATGCCATCTAAGCATAGTGGGAGCCTCTGGGACAAGCCGCCCGATAAATTGCTGGCTTTCCCTGAGAAGCTATATGGGTCCAACTCTCCCTCATCCAAAGTTGTAGCGACCCCAGGACCCTGTTGCCTGCTGTAGCAGGGCTGAGCAGGCAGCAAAGAACCAGAAGAGGCTACAAAGGATTCCATCACATTTCCCAATTCCCCAGTATCTAATCCAAGGGACAGTTGTAACTGCCCGTCTCCCTCTGAAAAATTAGCTGTCTGGCCATTTGGAAGGAAGTCGTCTAATTTGAGTTGCTTCCCTCGTGCCCTAGTGATCATACCCTGCTTTTTCTTCTTTTTAGTCATCATACAATAGTTAAGCCCACTATCCTGATCTGAATAAACCCAAGGAAAAAATACCAAATCCTCACCTGCCAACCGGGCTATCTGGGTGGGTACTCCATAAGAAACCACAGAAAAGTCCAACACAAGTTACCAATCCCTCCCACCCATGGACCCAAAGTCACAATAGTGCAATCCCAAGGGAAGGAAAAACAAAGGGGGGGGGGGGGAAACGGCCCTTGCCCAACCCACGCCTAAGGCCACACGCACAAGGTCACCTGATCCAAAGGTCTGGGGGGAGCAAATATCAGAGACAAGACTTCGGCTCTCTGGAACAGGTAACTAGTAGAAGGGGAACCTAATCAGTTAAACTAGCATTGTGTATTGTTTTGACTTCACTTTTTTATGCACGTTCTATATTTACTCTGAACCAATATTATCTGTCCTAATTCTTATATAAAACTTTCCCATTAAAAAGCACGTGTGATGTGCCTTTGTGGTTACTGGCACCACACTGACCGGTATACCACCAAGACAGGCCTAACCCATTTAATTTTCTGATAACTATGGAACCCTGAGATACAGGCAACAAAGGATTAACCCCTTATGGGCTGGCACACTGGAGAGAGTGGTGCTCAGTGGTTGCTGTAAGAGGGATAACCAAGTCGTGGCTGGTCCAGTGGTGCTTTGGGAGACTGACAGAGGGGAAACCCAAATCCTGAGTCACAGTGGCAAGCCTAAGACAGCGAACCCCACGTTGGTAGCAGTTTCCACTGCAACACACATTTGGGAAAGCGTGCAAGTTGATAGTGCCCGGTGTGAGACAGTTGAGAAAGTGTGCACCTGGTCAGTCTCTTTGCAGAATCTGAGTGTTTTTTTTTAAGTTTTCTGGAGTACGGTCAGGGTGCCGGATAGTAAGACCTCTTGGAATGCCCAACATGAACAAAGAAAAGTTAAGAGAAGAATGCCAAAGCAGGAACTTGGGAGACAGAGGGCAAGAACAAAGACCAGCTTATACTCAGTATCATGGAGAATGAAGCACATCCAGAAGCCCTGCTGCAGAACATAGAAGAGCACCCCCCTAAAGATGTGCTATTGTTCCAGTTAAAAGTGGAGATGCTGCAGCTCCAGCAACAGAAGAGGCAGCTTGAGATGGAGCGTGAGGCATCTCAGCGAGAACAAGTAGCGGCCTGACAGGAACAGGAATTAGCTCTACGAGCCCAGAGGGAGATCGATGCTGCCCAAGAGCAGTTCAAGTTGGAGCAACTGAAGCAGCAGGAGGAGGAGTGCTTGCTAGGCTCATGAGTTTGGCAAGTGAAGTCACTGTCCCCCTAGCCAAGATTGCGCACGAGTGGGATGATATGGTGATGGTGCTGAATTTGCACACTGACATGCTGATTGGAAACAATATCCAGGCATGGGCTGTGGAGTGCATTGTGGTCAGAAAGAGTGTTCAGGATTGGGACATTGAAGCACGAGGATCAGACCTCTGAGGGCGAGGTTGCTGATTCCAAGTCTAGTTATGGTGAGCTGGATTTGAGCTGTGAGCAGGGCTCGCTGGTGCTACTGGTGTGCAGGATTAAGGTGCTGCGATTGTGTCTGGATCCTGAAGGGACCGCTGGTAGTGTGTAGTGTTCTGGTAAGAGGGGAACCCCCAAATCCCAGTCCAAATTCTTCCCACTCCCAGCCTGCTCTGGGGAAAGGAAGCAAAGAGCTGGGCTACTATGGATTCCTGCACCTACCAATGGCACTAGGAGATTGGCAAAATTGAGGCAGATGCCAACCAAGTAGAGAATCAGGGACAGCAAACTAACTAAGGCACTAAGTCCAATGTGAGCCCAGGGAAAAATCCAACTAAGGAAGGAAGGACAGGGTGCAACATGGGGACAGCCATCCTCCATGGATAGATCCACTCCAAGCCCCTCTGATTTGGGAAGACAATAGTCTACCATGGAAATGAAGTGGCTGAAAATGGGATAGTGTGGCTGCTGCTAGTCCCTGTGATAGGCACCTTCTCGATGCTCTCCCCAGAACCTTTCAGCAAGACAGACAGGTTGGGTGGGATTGTTTTGAGGGCTAGGATCGGAGAGTTTTTGTTTTAGGTTTATATTTTTATGGCTTCCCCCTTAAAGTGGTTTTATATTTTTGTTTTAAATTGTAAGCTGCCCCGAGCTGCTTTGCAGAAGGGGCAGGGTATAAGACTGTGAAAAAAATAAACAATATAAATAAAATAAACAAACCTTGTTAACTCCAACTGGGCTAAAGAAAACAAGGAAGACACCTTCTCAGTGGTGTAATTTCAGGCTAAGTATTGGGGGGAAAGCTGGATCTACCCCAGCTTACAGATGCCCTGACCTCGATACAGAAAGCCTCCATCACTGAAATTGTTTGAAAATCAACTCTACAATGCTTTAAAACTTTTAAAGGTTTATTGCTATGTAATTTGTTTTTTATTCTAGAGTTTTCGTGTGTGCTGTGAAGAGAATGGGGATGTTCAATAGGCATAGGGGTGCTGTACAGGCAATCTGGGAATGGGCAGGCAGGAGGGTATATGGTAGTGAGAGTGGTTAGAGAGGTGCAGCACAGGGATCGGACTGGAACCAAGTAGACAGGGAAGGGAGGCTGGTTGTTCTGTACAGGTTGAAGAGGAACTGTGCAGGCTGGGGGGGGAGGGGGAAGCTTGACTGGGGGTCAGTGGGTTGCCCTGCCACAGGTCTTTGTGGGTGGATGCCTGGGTGTGTGTGCAGAAGGGGCAATGAGAGTATCTGGAGAGAGCGAGAGTGTGTGTAATGTAAAATGTAATTATGTAAATACATCTCTATATCTTACACACACACACACACACACACACACACACACACACACACACACACACACACACACACATATATATAAAAAATAAAGTAAATAGAGTGAATGGGACTTGCCCCACCCTCACTAGCCTCAACATGCACCAGTGACCATTGCTAGAGCCTTGGCTTTACTTCTAACTAGCAGCCCAGTTTGAGGCTCCTAAAACAGCTGGAAAATGTCTTTTGGTTCTCCTCACCCAGCAAAAGCACGGAATCTACTCTTAATTTTTTAAAAGAAAAATTTCCTTAAAGACTTTGTAATCCATACTGTGGGAAAGAGGGAGATTCGAACTAGGGTTCATGAGGACATTCTTGCATCACATCCATTCATCTTATCAGCAAGTGCTACTCAAACAACTGGCACTCAGCCCCTCCAAGCAACTTCAAGTATTGACCTTCCCTGAAAACCCTATGTACAAGGCATCTCATTTCAATTACTTATCAATAGAAGTGATCTTTTAGACTATATGTTTCACTGAAAAAACAGTAATAAAGGATAGAGCAGAGGTTTGGGTTTTTTTAAAAAGGAGTATGCACTGGGGTGGGAATACCGGTAAATCCGGAATCCGATAATGCCAGTACTGGGCATACCGGCATTATCGGATTCAACCCGGTAAATCCGGTCCCATTACCGGATTCCGGGTACCGGATTTTTTTACATTGCAGCCATTTAAATGAATGGCTGCAATGTAAGTCCCACCAAAAAAGTAAAAAAAAAAAAAAACCTCCCCGAGTCCAGGCTGCGTGGGTGGAAGGGGGGG
>QEPC01009348.1:358098-370802 GCA_003113815.1 Sphenodon punctatus | reverse complement strand
GGAATTAATTGTATTTCATTGATTTCAATGGGGACACAGTGCCCCATTGAAATCAATGAAATAAAACCGGTACCGGATACCAGATTTAATCCGAGAATCCGGTTCTTTGAGAACCGGAAACCGGTAAATCAGGTATCGGTAATTGCCCCGGGATCCCACCCCTAGTATGCACATTTTCAGGTCCATAGATGAAGCAGAATCTGTGCCTAGAGGAAACCAAAGAAAGTGTCATAAGGGGGTGGATGTTTTCCTAACCAATTAAACTTTGAAGTGCTCTAACGTATCAGGAAAAACTTCCTAAAAGTAAGAGCTGTTCAGCAACGGAACAAGCTGCCTGGGGAGGTGGTACACCCTCCATCACTGGAGGTTTTCAAAAGAGGCTGGACACACCCATCTGTCATGCATGTTACAGCTGTAATCATCCTGCTACCAACCATGGTGGTTCAACTAGATTACCCTCGAGATCCCTTCTAACTCAAAGATACTAACTGGGCAATTTCTTCAAAAACAAACAAGTTTGCCCTGTTACACACACACACACCCCCAAGCGGACACAGATCACACATGCCAATTCTCAAAGACAATTCCTAGTAATTAAAAACCTACACATTCCAACCACTGTAACTTAAAACGGGGATGAGCTGCCACCTTAACTATGGGACAGGCTTGTGCTGTCCTATAATGTATGAACTTCACTTGTGGAGTTTACCTACACTACAGGAACAAGGAGGACAAAATGCAACTCGGGTCTGAAAGCTACATGCACCCAGGTGCACAGTTGGGGAAAGAACATCTCCCCAAATGTAGCAACAGACACTGTAGTTGTACTTAAGTCTCCTCTAAAAGACTTAAGTACTTCTGGGAACTAATCTGGGTAACATTGCTTGAAACCTACTAGGTTTCCATTGTGCCATTCTTCTAAATATCTCTAATACTCTAGGGTGGTTATTATCCCCACTTGCTAGACAGGAAATTTCCCACCAAAAAAGTAAAACTTGGTCCCCAGAAAACCTCAGAATTCACCAGGGATTCTGGTCCCCAGTTCCGAATTCCAGGTACCAAGGTTGGTCCATGGAAAACTTCATAAAAGTGCTGGCGCCATTGCATGTATGGTTGTTGACCCTAGTTTCTCTGAGCTAGGAAATGAAGCTTAGTGCCATATTTGGCAGGCAGGGGGGTATGGAAGGGGACAGGTGAATGATGGACAAGCCACACGACATGCTTTGATTGGCTGACGGGCAAAATAAGAGTAGCTGTAGGGCCATTTTCCATTCTCTTTGGTGAATTTGGCTGTGCGCTACACTGCTGATCAAAGTAATCGGCTTAGAGCAGAGGGGTGCCTGTCCTGTCCATAGGGACAATGCTGGGGGGTTACTTCCATGATGACTTGGTTTTTTTAGTTTATAGTAAGTGGGTGCCACACTGCTGCCTGCTGCTTGGCACCATGGAATGCAGAAGGATCGCTGCCTTGCTCCACTTCCCCTGGCCTGGGCTGTCTGTCCACAGGTTACTCCTTCTCCCTCCACTAGACTCCTTCCTGCTCTCTCTCCTTCCCACGCCACAAAGACTGCTGAATTGCAGTCCTTTATATACTGTATGGGGGGAAGGGAGGAACGGGTGGATGCGCTGTTCTGCACCCTAATTGGCTAGGCAATTAAAACAATTACAGCCTCCGCACATGGCACCATGTACCAACTCGGCACCAAGTATTTCTGAGTTTCAGGGATTTTCGGGGACTGGAGTGCCGAAGTCTGGGTCCTCTGAAAACGTTCCAAGTTCAGACTGGGTACCCGGCCCAGGTACCCGGAAATCAGCCCGAGTACCCCGATAGCCTATTCGATGCAGC
The DNA here is from genome assembly GCA_003113815.1 of Sphenodon punctatus. Taxonomy (NCBI): domain Eukaryota; kingdom Metazoa; phylum Chordata; class Lepidosauria; order Sphenodontia; family Sphenodontidae; genus Sphenodon; species Sphenodon punctatus. The sequence goes on along the minus strand of QEPC01009348.1, from coordinate 368,956 downwards.
CCTAGTAAATCCACAGCTTTTGTTCGAGTCTCCCATACTAGGCACACTACCACTCTTAATTGAATGAGTTTTCCAACAGTGTTTGCTCTGAAACCACCTAATGTGACATGGTACTTGCGGACTCAAGTGACATGAAAGCAGATACTAGTAATTGCAGTTTGACAAGCGGATTTTGAAACTCACGCTACCATACAAGATTAAGTGTGAAAACATCTTCTTGTGCTGTAAGTGACCAGAAATTGGACAGAAACCAGATTCTTGCAGATTGCTACTGTACTGCAGAGGCCACATGACAGCAGCCACTGTTTGGTACCAGTAATAAAGGCAGCAAGCTGTGCTTATTAAAACAAATTTTACATGTAGGTTTAAAGCAATTACTGGTAGCATTAGCAAGTGTGAGGAAGGGACAAACGTTACTGTCAGCTAAGTCTGAAGATCTTGAAAGATTGAGACATTCTACTTCCTCCTCAAAATCTGTGACTAAGAAAAAACACTGAAAAACTAGATTCACAATTATGGATTTGGGAAGTCAATCTTCATCGTCTGGTCTAAGAACACAGCTTAGAGATCTATTATTTCACTAAAGATGTTCTGCAAAGGAGGACGAAATGTTTTGGCTTGAACTTTTTCTGTTTCCATAAAAGTGTCTGCATGCATTCTTGTACATCAGAAATTCAAGTTCTATCTAGAATGGAAGATTGTGGACACGTTCACACCTGCTGTTCCATGAAGATTCTGGCTCTGGGAACGAATCCAGAAGCCAAAACATGTACAGGGTTTGTCCAGTGCGAAAGCCCCCAGCATGGTGATCACCTAACACAGTGCAGAGTAATCACCTGGTGATCACCTAACACAGTGCAGAGTAATTGCTGGCAAAGCTGTGCGGGGGGGAAGAGAGGTGTCCAGCAGAAAAGTCCATCGAAGACTACGTAACAAGTCAATGAAGTTGAGGGGACAAGTGCAAGTGTATTGTTTCTTATTATTGTAATTCTGCAGATTATGGGAAGGGTCTGTTCTCCAGACACCTAAAGATAAGACTCCCTGGGCCTGAGTACACAGCAGTTCACTGATCATTGCTGCACTTCAAGAATTGCAACCAGCCAGTTATTGCTCAGCATTTGTCCTAGGGTCAAAATGGAAACAGAATCAGAGGAAGGGTTGTTATTTAGCCATTGACCCAACTATGGTACTTACATAACTGTATTGTCGTCAACTAAGATATCACAGCCATGAGCAGGGCATGAAATTGTCTGAAAAAGAACAAACAGGAGTTAGATGAGGACCTGGAATTGTTTGGGGTTGAAACCTCACTAGAGATTCTACCGCAAGCAGTGGTTTTCCCTCATCAGATCTCAGATACCGTATCAAGATTCATTACCCAACACAACATGAATCTGGTAGAAAACCTATATCAGTGGTTCTGAAGCTTTTTGCGTGACCACATTTTGTGACAAATATAACCATACAATTCTAGAGAGCAAAAATATGCAGAATATGTCAAATACTAGTTGGCTCATGACCCCATACATGAACGCCAAGTTCCCACCCCACGCCCCAACTCATAGTTCAGGAACGCCTGGATCAATATTGTTCACCACCAAATTCAGTTTAGTTCTGTAGATAAACAAACGGGTCTTGAAGGTTGAATTCTTCATTTCTATTAGAAAAGACTACTGCCCTTTCCCAACTCCTTCCCTCAGTCACCTCCCCAGCACAAGTAACAACAACATCAACATGAAGTCTTTACCTGTCCCATGCCTTCCTCCATTATTTTGGTAGTTAAATATTCACTCCAGCACTGCATACAGAACTTATGGCCACACTCCAAGCCAGTAAAATACTGCAACAACAAAACAAAAAAAAACAGGGGGGAAAAAAAAAAGAGGACTTTGTACTCATTCTCTTCCTCCCCATAATGGGCATTTCTACATGATTTTTCACCTTTGCAGAATTTCAGGCTGTTCCAGCAATTATATGCCATTTATTTTACATTATTACTATCACAGTACAGTGGCTTTGAAATGTTCACACATTATACTGCACTCTGCATCACTAACAGCAGGGAAGAACTCTTCCTCCTCTTTTCTCTCCCAGTAGTTTCTCTAACCTTAGTTCCATGATGCCACATTTTTTGAATTTTATATTAAACATATTCCCACAATTTTGTTTCCTGCATTGAGTCCACTTAGATCTCACACATTTGCTTGCTTGCAGTTCCAGAATAATCACTCCCTGACTTTGCCAGAATATCACCCATGTACAGGAAAACAAATAAAAAAAGAGGCATGCTACTGTGTTACATATAAACCTCTGCTGCGTTCATTTCCAGAAAGTCTATTTGGCGAGTAAGTTAGTCATTCATCGTTGAAACTCAGATATTTGAGGAAATGGCAGAAAAGCCTAATTGGCAGAAATAAATTACTGAGTATGGGTGCTAACAAATGAAACGATAGCCCACCCCTGTGGGTGTATGCATGTTCATTTATTAGATGTTCCCCCACCTGCCACATGGCCACCACCCACCAAACACGCAGCCCCTACTCATAGTGGGGTCCTGGAGAATGAAGAGCGTGCCATGCGGGCAAATGCAGGCTAATGTGCACCAATTTGTCTGCATGCCATCAATTAGGTTGCACGTAGCCTCTTCACTTCCAGGTCCTCCAGCACCAGAGAGTCAAAGGACCACTTCCAGTCTGTCTCGTTCTTACTGCCAAGTGCATAACATCCACCTTAAAAGCACGTGCCGTTTTCAAACATACATTCTCCCCATGTCTCCCCAGACAGAATTGCTTCTTGGATTTTTAAAAAAAATACAAAAACCATTAAGACTGGGCCCTGGCTATAATGGTCCCATCACTTCCACCAGCCACCTAGTTTTTTCCCTGCCCACACAAAAGCAGGAGAGCATGCAGAGTTGGTTCATCATAGGAATCGCCTAACATGGATCCAAACTTGCTGCTTTGAGTCCTCCTTTTCCTCCCCTTTCTCCCTGTGGGAGTCCTCTTGGTAGTGCAGGTATGAGAGAGTGTTGTCCTACCAAGAGAATAAAATTTCCAGAAGTAGAGCAGGATTGCGGGGAAGGGTGCCCACTTCACCACGCTCAGTTCCTCGGACACCCGATACTTGCCTGCACCAACCATGTGTCCCTGTCTCCCCAGCAACCACATGACGGCCACCATCTTGGTCAGGTCTCAAGCCTAGCATGAGGAGAGAGTTGTCCCCCCTTCCTCCTCAGTCCTTGGCAAGGCAACAACCTACTCCTGTGGTAAGCAAGCACAATCCATGGCTTGCTCTAAGCAGCCCTCCTTGCCCTCCTCTCCACACAGTCACTGTCACACTTGCAAGCAGTGTGCACTGTTCTGGGCCAGGCTCCAGCAGGTGCCAAGGGAGCAGCCGGGACCATTCTTAGATGCCACTTATACAGCAAGGCAGGCTCCCCCTGGGGATTTTCTTGCTGGTTTGATGGTGCTGTCATGTCGCCGTCATGCACCATGAAGCTATCGCTTCAGGCCAGTTTCATTGGAAGCAGAAGGGAGAGCTGCTCCTAGGATGGTCAGGCCAGACCCGCCAGACCCCCAAGAGAGTTTGCCGGCTCTCCGGATCATGAGCAGAGCTAAGTTGGGGAAGGAGCTTCTCCCCACACTATCCCTCCCTCCATTCTGGCAGTGCCATGGCACACCTGCCTAAGCTCAGTGAGGAGGCGGGCATGGAACCTTTCCCAGCCCCCCAATTCCTCTCCCGCATGCAGTGCTGCAGCACATCTGCAGTTCAAGCCCAGATCTCAGATATTGTATCAAGGTTCATTACCCATACCTCATATTTTCTCAATCTCTATGTATGCAGGTGTGTGAAAGTATCTGGACTGCGGTGTACCCTCTGCAGGTAGCCACCTGAAGTGCAAGGCTACTGACAGAGCAGACTAGAACGATTCCTCTGTGCCCAGCCCCATGGATACAGATAGAATGGAGGTGTTTGCACGTACACCAGCAACAGAGACCTCCCTCCTACATCACCCAAGGAGAGGATGGTGCCCCACTCCAGAAGCCCTCCTGCAAGGCATACAAGTGAGGCACTAGCAAGCCAAAGGCTAAGGGGTCCCGACCCACAAAGAAGAAACACCCAGCAGGGAACTCTGACCCTATAATTGATCCTGTCTCAGCTGTCCCTCGCAGGAGGGAATCCAAGGGAGCCAGCAGACTAGACCCAAGAAGTAATGGGTCTCCTAGCCAGCACACTCAGCCAGGGTTTGGTACAGTCTCATAGCAAACTGAATGAAGGCATGAAGGGCAGTCACCATAAGATTGCTCACCCAGACGGTCCTGGCAGGAAGAACTCGTCCATCAAAGGCTCATCCAATTATGCCAGAAAAGGTAAGGAGCCATGGTCACACTGCCACTGACTGAAAAGCACAAAAAGCACATTTCCCCCTCCTCCCGTAAGCCGCCTAGAGACCTGTCTCATATCTCAGACAGACTGCTCCTCACTAGACGATGGAGAAGCCTCAGACTCCAAATCCTTTGCAGACCAGGAGGTAGATACTCCCCAGCCATGCATTTTCCCCAGCATGACCCATCCAGCTCTCTCATCTCCAGTCCAAACTCTATTCCTTCCAAAAGAACAGAGGCTGGTTTTTTTTTAAAAAGAAACTCACCAAAAGTGGATGCATCCTCCCTCATTGGAAGCTCAATCTTCCCTGCAGAAGGAGATCTGTACCCTAAAGATCAGACAGACCAAGCAGTGGAGGATGCCCTGCGTAAGGAGTTTGAATCAACTGTCAATGCACTCAGGGTGATAACAGCATGTGCCTCTAGCAGTAAAGCAATGTTGGCATGGCTGGGAGCAACCCAGTCTATTTATTTATTTATTTTAAAAAGGGGGCAAGGCCTCCCTACTCAAGAAACTATTTAGCCTCTGCTTCCATCACTGATACCTCTCTGGACTCCATGAAGTTTACGGCAATGTCAATCACATCCAATGTCGTAGTGAAACGCTGCTTACGGTTGCAAACCTAGAAAGGAGACCACTATTCTAAGGCCCTTCTCACAGCAACTAACTACGCTGGTACCAAGCTCTGTGGAGAGTTCACGGACAACTTCCTGGCTGATGCACCAGAAAAGATGACGTAACTAGCTCATTCCCAGGGGCAGTCCTTTCGTTCTTCAGGATACCAGTCCTACCATTTTCCAGGAGGTTCCAATCCAGTACATATCGTCAAGATCCCAGACCAGCCAAGCCACACCGTCAGAGGGTTGATAACTAGTCAGGATCCTGTGGGCATGCACCCAAGCAACAGCATCCGCCCAAATCTTCAACATGACTCCCCACAAGGTGCCCTAGCTGTTGCCCTCTTGATAGTTGCTTCTCTCACTTTATAAAAGCCTGGAAGAGGATCACAATAGACAGGTGGATGTTGGGAGACCATTCAGCATGGCTACTCCTTGGAGTTGTACTGCATTCTGAGAGAATGGTTTATCACCTCACCCATCCCAAGAGGAGATGCCAAGAGATGTCTCCTGCAAGGAGATATAGCCAAGCTTCACTCTTCTTGGAACAACAGAACCTGTTCCATATCACGAAGAGGGCAAAGGACTCTACTTGCTCCTCTTTTTGGTCCCAGAAAGAGACAGGGAGGTGACGGCCATACTCGGCCTCAAACGATTAAACTTCATCATGAAGTCTCAGAAGTTCAAGAGGGAAACCCTGAGGTCCATCACAGCATCCCTATGCCGGGAGATGTCCTGGCATCCATTCATCTCACGGATGCTGACCATCACATCCCAAGTCAAGCTCTGACACTGCCAATTCCTACCCTTCTGCGATGCATTAAACCACTGGCAGTTCTATGACTTACCCTTTAGGCGTTCCACCACACCTTGCACTTTCACAAAGGTCTTGTGGCCTCATCAACAGCCCTCAAATGGGGAAGGACATCAAGGAGGACATCCCTATCACAGAGCTATCACAAGTACTAGCCACCACGGATTTTTGCCTGCAAAGGTGGAAGCCTTTTCAGGATCTCAAAATGTCCAAGGAGTCTGTTCCTGCAAGGAGGCCTCCTTGATCATCAATCTACTGGAGCTGAGGGAAATTCACTTCAGTCATGGCTATGAGCACTCAGGTACTGGGGCATCATGTCATGATCGACTCTGAAAATGTAGTAGCAGTGGCATATAAACAAACAAGGGGGCTCACAGTCGTCCTTCATACAGGGGGAGATGACTCAGCTGATGGACTGGGCATAGCACAACCTGGCACCTATCAAGGCCATGCACATCGAGAATTTAACGTGTGGGCGGACTGGCTGAGCCACAGGGATCTGGACACTAGAGAATGGTCGCTCCACCGGCAGCTTTCAAACGGATGCAGGTCCAGTGGGGCACACCAGTTCTGGACCTGCTTGCCTCCAGGGTTCTGGACGTGCTTGCCTTCTGGACCTGCTTGCTTTCTGGTCCAGAAGAACTAGGATACTAGTCTGCTCTGTAAGCAGCCTTGAACTTCAAGTGGCTACCTGCAGAGGGTGCACTGAAGTCCAGATACTTCCACACACTGTGGTTGGTGCCAGGCTTGATTTCTGGCAAGCCGCCACCCCCCAACCCCGCCCAGTAAGTAGGATTTTTTATTATTATTATTATTGGTTTTACTATTATTATTTTTAATTCGCCTAAGTGGGGGAGCCTGGCGTGGTTGGAGGCATGGCTTTGGGGGGCAGTAGTCTCAGGAGTACCTAGGGCAGCAACAATCCTAAGTCCAGCCCTGTCCACCCCTGGAGATTAATGGATCCGACTGGTTTCCAGAACTCTCTGGGAGATTTACCTATTGACCTTAGTGGCAACTTTGTCAATGACCTGTCACTTTGTGGAATGACATCTTGGACCATGTCCATCGACACGGTTGCACCTAAGCGTCCAATTCCACCATTGTGGCAGCACAGGTTCCCCTGCTGTACAGAGGACATGAGGTGGCTGAAGCAGGAGGGTAAGCACTCGACTCGTGCTGAAGCTGACCAATTATGACATTGATCATTTTTGAAGGACTACGTCGTGGCTGTGATGGTGGCGAAGAAAGCTTTCTTCTTCGCTATCATAACGTCTGCAAAGTTTTGTCCAGCGAAGCTGTTGCAGGTGGTGAGAAGCCTGGTTAATCCGGTCTCTCTCCGCCCGGAAATGGAGTCATCTACTGTGCACTGATGTTTTTATTACTTACTTTGCAGACAAAAATCACTCAGATTCACCAAGACTTGAGTGCTTTTGTCTGTTATGGCAGAATCAGAGTTTGGAGTTATGGAAGCCCAGTTCTATCCTGTTTATTTGGATCAGTTTCAGTTGGAATCACCCACTGATGTGGTGGAAGTGGTTGGAGCACTGAGGGCAATCAGTTGTGAACTAGATCCTTACCCATCCTGGCTGCTGAAAGCCAGCCGGGAGACGTTGGGGCCGTTGCTGGCTGGGGTTGTCAATGCCTTTCTTCAGGAGAGTAGGATGTCGGACAAACTTAAAACTGAAGTTGTCAAGCCCCTGCTTAAGAAGCCATCTTTGGACTTCGACTATCTGACCAACTATCAGCCTGTCTCTAACCTTCCCTTTTTAAGGAAGGTTATTGAATGGGTGGATTCACGACAGCTCCAGGTTCATATCTTGAAGCGGTCAGTTTCCTGGACCCATTTTTTGTCCTTGGTATGGCATGGAGACTGCACTTGTGGCCTTGGTCGATCATCTGCGCCTGGAGGTTGACAAGAGGAAGTCTAGCCTGTTGATCTTTCTAGATCTTTAGGCAGCCTTTGATATAGCTGATCGTAAGGTGTTGCTGACACGACTGTTGGACCACTGAGTGGTTCTGCTTTTTCCTGCCAGGGAGGTCCCAGAGAGGTGATGGGAGAGTGCACATCATTCTCAGAACCTCCCCTGTGAAGTACTGCAGGGTTCTATTCAGTCTCCCCTCTTGTTCTAGGTGTATATAAGGCTGCTGGGGGAGGTCATTCAGAGTTTGAGGCGAAGTGCCATCAGTATGCTGATGACACCCATCTCTACCTCTCTTTTTCATCTGACCCAGGTCTGTAGTCTTGGTGCTTACCTAATGCCTGGCTGCTGTGGGGGACTGGATGAGGGTGAGCCAGTTGAAGACAAATACAGACAAGACTGAGGTGATGATGGGGATATTATTTGTACAATGGCTGTTGGCTATGTAATAAACTTTAAATTGAAAAATTGAATTGAGGTGATGATGGTCAACCAGCCCAGTGACCTGGAGAGGATTGGGACTACTGTTATCGATGGAATCTGGCCCTTTCTGGTCAATCAGGTTCACAGCCTGGGAGTGCTTCTGGACCCCCTCTGCTGCACCTGGATTGCCAGGTTGTAGTGGTGGACAAGAGTGCTTTTCACCAACTCCATCTGGTGAGGAGGCTGCATGCAGTCTTTTCTTTCTGATTTGGATCTGGCCACCGTCATTTGTTTTCCGATTCTTATTATCCCACCCCATCCTGCCACTGGCGGCTTACAATATAAAAACATCAATAAAATCATCAAATATAAAACCACAGTTTCAAGAAAAATCCCCCTCCCTTTCCATCCGGATCCCCACCACCACCACCCCTCAACCTTCACCCTCACCAAACACCTGCATGCAGTCTTTTCTTTCTGATTTGGATCTGGCCACCGTCATTTGTTTTCCGATTCTTATTATCCCACCCCATCCTGCCACTGGCAGCTTACAATATAAAAACATCAATAAAATCATCAAATATAAAACCACAGTTTCAAGAAAAATCCCCCTCCCTCCCCACCCCGACCTCCCACCCGTCTCCCTTACCAAACACCTGCCGAAACAGCCAGGTCTTGCATTCCTTCCGGAAGAAGGAAAGATTTGGGGACAGGCAGACATTCACTGGTAGAGTTCCACAGCCTTGGAGTGGTCACCGAGAACACCCTCCCCATTGTCACCACTCGACGTACATGGGGGACTTCCAAGAGGCCGCTCCCGGCCAACCACAAGGGCTGATCCAGAACCGGTGTGTGTGTGTGAAGAGATCCCACAGGCAAGTTGGACCCAGGTCATATAGGGCTTTATAGGTAAGAACCAACACTTTGAATCGGGCCCGGAAGACTATAAGCAGCCAGTAGCGCACGGAGCACTGGTGTTATGTGCTCACAGTGACCCGTCCCTGTAAAGAGACGGGTTGCCGCATTCTGCGGGAGCTGCAGTCTCCGAACCGTCACCATAGGTAGCCCCCCAGAGCGCGTTGCAGTAGTCTAATCTTGAGGTGATGAAGGCATGTATGATAGTGGCGAAGTCCAAGTGAGATGTACAGGGATAACCGCCGCACCAGATGTAACTGACAAATTGTGCCCCTCACTACAGCTGCCACCTGGACATCCAGGCAGAGCTACAGGTCAAAGAGCACTCCCAGACTATGAACCTGACAGACCAAGGAAGAGCAGTCCCCATCAATGACGGGGGCCTCCATCATCCCCAGTCCCCCAGTCTTGCCCACCAGCATCATTTCCACCTTATCAGGATCCAGTTTCAGACGGTTCACCCTCATTCAGTCCCCCACAGCCTCCAAACACTGCATAAGCACCGAGACTGCCAGGTCTGGGTCAGCTGAAGAAGAGAGGTAGAGCATACTGATGACACCAAACACCAAATCCTTTCATGACCTCGCCCAAAGGCTGCATGTGCACGCTGAACAGAAGAGGGGAAGTATGGAACCTTGCGGGGCATCACAAGTGAGGCTGGGGGGGGGGGGGAAACACGAAGGAAAGTCCCCCAGAACCACATGCTGCTTTCTTCTGGCAAGGAATGAGCAGAACCACTCAAGACCAGTTCTTCCCTCCTCAGCTCAGCCCACAAGCAAGTCACCAGCATCTCGTGATCAACAGTGTCGAAGGCAGCTGACAGATCTAATAAAACCAGTAACGTCGAACATCCCTGGTCCAACTCCCAGCGAAGGTCGTCGACCAAGGCCACAAGTGCAGTCTCAGTGCCATAGCCTAGCCGAAACCCTTGCTTTCACCATCTTGAGGCTAGATTACTGCAATGCACTCTACTTGGGGCTGCCCTTGATGACTGTTTGGAAGCTGCAGCTGGTGCAGAACATGGCAGCTTGGCTCCTCTTGGGTATGGGGCACCAGGAGCACATTATACAAAGCTACCTACAGCTTTCCAGGCAGAACTCAAGGTGTTGGTTTTGACCTTTAAAGCCCTAAACCATCTGGGCCCCACATATCTGAAAGACTGTCTGTCCTTCCACGTCCCATTGAGGCTCTTTCAATTAGCCAGGAGCACCCTTCTGTGGGTAATATCTGTTAGCTTTGTCCATTTGACGGGGGCTCACAGGAAGGGGCGTTCTCCTTTCCTGCCCCGATGTTATGGAGTTCCCTTCCCCTGGAGGTATGTTTGAGTCCAGGCACCATCTTCAAAAGGCAATGTAAGAATTTGCTGTTTAAAAAAGCATTTGGCGGGAGAGGATGGGGTGGGTTTGTTGGGTGGTTTGGGGTTAGGATTGTGAGGGGGGGTTGGGTATGGGGAATTGGTTTTGTGTAGGTTTGGTGGGGAGTTGTGGGAGGGTTGGGGGTTTACATTTTTTTCTAGGAGTTTTAATGTTTTTACTGTTTGAGAGTCGCCCTGAGACTTTGGGAAAGGGCGGCATATAACTTTAAACAAACTAAACTAAATAAATTGAATAAATAAATAAGATTCTCCTCAATGTCGCTTCTCATTCCTCCTACCCTGCTCCTATTTTCCTTTTCACCAACTTCCCTTGATGGAGATCATGTCTACCCACCCCTTTGGCCCTATCCCTCATCTCCTGATCATTATTGCTCCCAACTCTCTCTCTCTTTTTCATCCGATCCAGACC
>QEPC01009348.1:270551-358079 GCA_003113815.1 Sphenodon punctatus | reverse complement strand
CCCCCCCCCCCCCCCCCCCCCCCCAATTCTCTTCCAATCTCCTGGAACACGAGGTCTACACACACTGTCTTGACTTCCTCTACTCAATTCCACCCTCAACCTCCTTCAATCTAGCTTCTCTCCTCTCCACTCAACGAACACTATCATCACCAAAACCACCAGTGACCATGAACTCATTATTCTGCTTGATGTCTCAGCTGCCTTTGACACTGCTGACCTCCTCCTAGACTCATTTTGTGCCCTTGGTTTCCAGGGCTCAGCTCTCAATTTATTCTCTTCATATCTCCCTAATCACTTCTTCAATGCCTCTCTTGCTGTACATTCTTCACATCACTTCCCCTCTCAGTCGGAGTTCCCCAAAGCTCTGTCCTTGGCCCTTCTTCTCTTCTTCCTTTACACTCTGTCCCTGGGCAAACTCACTGAATCTCATGGACTTCCAGTATCACCTATATGCAGATGTCACAAAACTCCCTCCCCCCCCCAAATCACAAACTGTCTCTCCAAGTTGAAGGCGAGATATTCAAGCAATGATGTCCAACTGAATATGGCTAAAACTGAACTCCTTGTCACCCCCCTCCAAAACCTTCCTCTCCCTTTTTCCATCTTAGTTTCCACTGATGGTGTCACCATCCAACATGTCCTTCAGGCATGTAGCCTGGTTCATCTTTGACTCCTCCTCCTTTGCTCCTCATATCCAGTCTGCTGCTAAGTCGTGTTGCCTCTCCCTGCACAACATTGCTTCCTTACTGTTTCCACTACCAAGACAATCATCACCTCTTGCCTTGACTATTGCAACCTCCCCCTTATCGACCTTCCCTGCTCTCTTCTTGACCATCTCATTTCTGCTCATCCAGCTCACCAGCCGCTTTGATCATATTCAGCCCTTCCTCTCCTCCACTGGTTCCCTCTAACTAAGGAGCTTGTGCTGAATGCGTTTGTCTTTACCTTTAAGGTCCTTCATGGTCTCACCCTCTCTGCACTTGTTTCCCACTATATTTTCACCCGGAGCTCCGCTGCTCCTCAACCACTACCCTTCCATTCTTAGGGAAGGTTATTGAACAGGTTGTGCTCAGCAGTTGTAGGAGCATCTGGACAGCATCGGGTTTTTTGATCCCTCGCAGTCCGGCTTTCATCCAGGTTAGAGCACTGAACTGCACTTGTGGCTTTGGTTGACGACCTTGGCCATGAATTGGATCAGGATCGTTCAACCCTGCTGATTCCATCAGATCGGTCGGCCGCTTTTGATACCATTGATCACGAGATGTTGATGACTCGCTTATGGGACTGAGTCAGGGTGGGCAGGATTGTTCTTGAATGGTTCCGTTCCTTCCTGGCCGGAAGAACTCAGCAAGTGGTGCTCGGGGACTATTTTTCATCTCCATGAAACCTCTCGTGTGCAGTCCTGCATGGTTCCATTCTGTCCCCTCTCCCGTTCAACGTGTATATGCAACCGCTGGGCGAGGTTGTGAGAAAGTTTGGCGCTCTGTCACCCTTGAGAAGCTCGGAGCCCCAGCCCCCCCCCCCAACCTTATGCCCTGTATCGTCCTCTTTTTGTGAATTAGGACTGTGGATGATGTTTTCGTGGTTATACTCCTCCAAGATTTCGCATGGGTGACTATTTATAATAAGTAGTGTTTGGCTATCGTTTCAATCATTAATCATGTCTCGGAAGAGAAGCAGACAAGGGGGCCTTCAGATTTTGGAACAAGGTTCGAGAAACAAACAGCAAAATATACCCTTTTTTAGACAGCCTGCCAGGGAAATCTCATTCCCCACCCTTTGAGCTGCTAGGGCCTCATAAGACTCAAAAATTATCTAGGTCCCCCAGATTATTGGAGCTAAGTGACTATGGACGAACTTTTTACCGGCCTTGATCCCGATCCCGATGCTTCATCTGGTCTTTCATTTTCAAAAAAGCAGGCTCAAAATAGGTCTAGCTCTAAATTTGCTATTTCCGATGAAAATTTGCTTGAGGTTCTAGGCTCTCAATGTTTCTTGAACGGGGATCCGATTAAGAAATTGAGTAGCCAATTGGCTAGTATAATAGGGATTTTAGATTTTCAATCTAAGCAATTAAAAGCAGTGACACAAACTGTCTAGATTAAGGAAGGAATCATTCGATCACTTCCAATTTGTTTCAGCGGTGCCTGCAGATATTAATTCTTTGAGATATTCTCAGAGAACTTCAGGGGAAAAGCCGACTGCGGGAAAATCAGATCCCCCGAATATCAGGGTTAGAAGGGAGCCAAATAACGAGGTATCAAAAAATCTCCCCCTAAATAGGAGCCAGCTGTCAAACCAAGTTACCCAGTTTTCAGAACATATCCAGGTAAATAAACATGTGATTGCATTAAAAAAGTTTCCTCTCCGATGGGTTTTTCCCAAATTGGCATAATAAAGGCCTCATTCAAAGGCATTTGAGTAGGCTCTTGCAATGGGATCTTCCCCGCTGGCAAATCAAATACTTCCAATCCCTTACTAAGGGCTACCCCTACCAGCAAATAGTGGTTTATTTTAGATCTACAAAGTGGCCTCAGAAGATTGTCAGATAGACTTTTGCAGACATGGGGAGTGATGGCCTGCGAAGTGTATGTGAGCACTCCTTTGCGCCTCTGTTAGATATGCAGAGAAAGTCGGGGCAAACTGATTCTCCTTATGAAAGAGATTTGGATCTGCATAATGATTGAATGGAATTTCTTCCTGTTCAGGAAGATAAGGTCCCCCAAAGTTCTCAGACGAGGAGGACCTTTTATGGGTAAAAGCAAAAATTAAGCCAATAGCTCAGACGCTCCTTCAAATTTCCCATACTAGCGGAAATCAAGCCGAAATAGCCACCAACTCGAGAATTTTTAGCAAAAGATCCTTTAACCCTCCAATGCAAGATGATGGTCTACAAATACAATCTCAGGGACCTTTTCCATTAGGTAAAAATTCAGATGTCAACAAGTTCATGGGAACGAGAGGGGGAGCTAAAAAGCCCATTCCAATACTAGGTGCTTTAAATCAAGCTCCAGGTGTTGAATTGATGAAACTGAGTGCAGGGGAAAAATGTGATTCCCATTGAAACTCCACCCTTTCCACTCAGTGTGATACGAGATGCAGACTCACCAATATATACCCCAAATGGAGAGGGGCTCGCTGACCCGCCTTTATATTTATCAGAAGCTAAGGAGTTGCTAACTGAATGTCAGACTTCTTTATTGCTGGATCAGTCAACCATAAAGACAAGTGACATGCTTTTCCCGGATCAACAATTCCCCTTGATCTGATGTTAGTCATGTTTTCCTTCCTTCCGGGGAAATTTATGTTCATGGAACATTGCAGGGTGGAGATCCAAACACCGCGATTCCCAGGTAGCAGGATTTTTGCGCCACTTTGAGATTATTATTAGAGACATGGTCTCAAGATTCTGTTGTTTCTGATGGTTTTAAGACCTATGAAATTAGCACTATCATGGTTAAATGAGCTTTAAGTCTAAAACAGTCTTTTCGCAACTTATCCTGGCAGGAGATCTAAATGTGAGGCTGGGGGAAAATGATGAAGGATTAGCCCCCTACTCGGCTTTGGTAGGAAGAGTAAATCCTCCTCTGTTGCTCCCAAGACAGGCTAAAGACAGGGTAATAAACACTTCAGGCCTTGCTCTGGCCGAACTTTTGATGGATCTGGATATTTTTCCACTAAATGGTTCCTCTCCAGGCGAGGAGGATGGTGAACTCACTTTCATCTCCCATGTAGGATCAAGCACAGTCGATTATGTTATAGTATCTCGAGACCTTCTCTATCTGGCGGAGAGTTTTCAGATCGGCGGTTGTTATTATAGCGATCATCTCCCCCTAACAGTTCAGTTGGTAAATCAGCAAGGAGGGGAAACAGGAGACATAGGGAATGTTTTGGGACAGGACTCGGGGGAAAATTCTCCTACCCAAAAAATCTTTCTTAAAACATCATGGAATGCAAAAGCAACAGTTAAGATTGAGACTTTATGTTAGCAAATATCTTGTGTGGAAATACTGAAGAGATGTCCCGAGGGAACACAAAAATATGATATGCTCTGCCAGTACTCTTACCTTATTAGTTGCTTTAAAGGTTTTCTGACCAAATGCCCTTCAGCTCGGAAAATTAGTAAAAATCAAGTCAGTCATCCCTGGTTTGACCATGAGTGCAGATTTATCAAAGTAGAACTAAAAAAGACGTACTTTATTTACCATAATGGTAAGATGCTGGACTTTTTAATAGAATTCCCAAAACTCAAGAAGAGGTATAAGGCATTGATAAGGGATAAGAAAAGGAAATATGAAACTGCCCAATGGAAGACTTTATACTCTGCAGCTTTGGCAGATGACTCTAGAGTATTTTGGAAGATTGTAAACAGTTCCCTATCTGGAAAAATGTAACCAACCAAATTGAGATTCCGAATGAGGATTGGGGACGTTTTTTTCTTTCCAAATTTGCAGATTATCAAGATCGAAGTATACCGTTTATTATTATTATAAACATTTATATAGCGCCAGATGTGTGATCTGGTGCTGCACAAAACATAGAAATAGACGTGGTCCCTGCCTGTGGCTTACAATCTAAAAGACGAGGGGGAAGACCGGGAGAAGGGACAGTGGGAGAGACGGGAGAAGGCTAACAAACATTCAAACGGATGCGAAGTCTCTGGTGCGTGTGCTTAGTTTGGTTACAATCAGGTTGGTTGCAGAAGTCTGAAGAGGAGGACAGACAGTAGGTATATGGGAACGACTAGCAGGCATTGGGAAAGGCGGCGAGGAAAAAGGTGGTCTTGAGGAGGGATTTGAAGGAGCGGAGGGACGGGGGGGAAGCCGGATGTGGGCAGGGAGGGAGTTCAAGCCATGGGGGGCAGCAAGGGAGAAGGGTCGAAGGCGGTTAGGTGAGCAGGAGAAACGAGGGAGAGTGAGGGAGGGGACAGAGGAAGAGCGGAGAGCACATGCAGGAGTGCGTAGGGAGATTAGGTCTGAGAGGTAGGGAGGAGCTTGGTTGTGGAGTGTTTTCAACGTGAATACCAGGAGTTTAAATAGGATACGTTCAGGAAGGGGGAGCCAGTGAAGGGAGAAGAGGAGAGGCTGCACATGGTCGAAGCGACGGGCAGAGTGAATGACCTTGGCAGCAGAGTTTTGGATTGCGATAAGGGGGGCCAGGTGAGAGCGAGGGAGTCCAGCAAGGAGGAGGTTGCAGTAATGGAGGCGAGAGATAACCATGGCATGAACAAGAGTTAGAAATAAATTAACTGATAGGGAACCTGAAGTCAGGCAAGCCTCCAGGACTAGATTACATTCCTGCCTATTTTTTAAAAGCACAGAGATTGGTGGGTTCCTTTCCTGGAAGCCCTTTTCTCTTGGGTGAACAAAAAAGGCTTGATACCTAGACTGTGGCTTAGCGCAGTAGTAGTACCAATTTTTAAAAAGGGCTCAAAAGGAGACCTAGACAAATACCGTCCGATTAGTTTCAGTGTAATTGGGAAACTGTACGCTAAGCTACTGGCCAAGAGGTTTGATGACTGGCTTCAAAAAGAAAAAGTCATATATGTAGAGCAGGCAGGTTTCCAGAGGGGCCGTACTACGATTGACCACGTCCTAATATTGATGCACCTAGCAGAAAAGTACGTGGCAAAAAATGGGAAATTATATGCGGCCTTCACAGATTTAAAAGCGGCTTTCGACTCAATCGATAGAGCCTGCTTGTGGGATAAGTTAGAGGAGTCATCAGTTGATCGCAGGTTGTTTTTCCTAATCAGGACTTTACACGCAAACAATACACTGAGAGTCAAGACTAACTTCACCACAGAGGAATTATCTAAAGAAATCCCTGTCCGTATTGGTGTCCAACAAAGATGTACTTTAGCGTCCAGTCTATTCAACTTGTTTCTAAACGATCTTATTCCCCAGTCTCTACCTCGGAATTTTTACCACCACGGTTGGCTACTCAGCCAGTAGGCGCACTATTATACGCGGATGATGCGGTAATTCTGTCCCAAACCAAAATGGGTTTGGAGAAACAACTGAGAGCAGTCTTGGCTTTCTGCTCGACTAATAATCTGCAGATAAACTATGGGAAAACCAAGATAATGATTTTTGGTAGGAGCAAGAAAAAATTTCAATGGAAAATAGGACAAGAGGTAGTTGAACAAGTAAATCAGTTCAAATACCTTGGAATTATTTTAGATAAGACCGGTTGCTGGGCAGCCCAGGCTAAAACAGTTTTAAACCGGACAAGGGGCACTAGAATGGCTATCTTGAACTATTTCTCAAGCAAGGGAGTTGGAAGAGAAGTTATGGCTCCAAAAGTATTGGAGGCAAAGGCGGCTTAACAATTGCTTTATGGGGCAGCAATATGGGCAATTGCCCGACCTTCCAATCTTGATAGGGTTCAGTCTGTTCTTTTGAGAAAACTTTTCCATCTCCCGCCAGGAATACCCTCGGCCGCTATCAGAACTGAGATGGGCAGTCTCAGTTGGGACAAACAGGCCACAAAGTATGCCTTGTCTCTGTGGCTGCAGGTGGAAGCCTTCCCTCAGTCTGGATTGTTTTCAATCCTTGCTGCAGACATTTTCAAATCAACTTGGCTTAGTAAGATGAGGAAAATTTTAGCCCACCTGGGATTCTCGCAAGAATATTTTCAGACAAAGAGCACTGAGGCAGCTAAAATAGAACTCCATACTAAGTTCGATGATGTTTCCCGTCAGGAGGACATTGCAGAAATTAGGGCTTTTCCCTCACTTGGTCAATACTTGGACTTAATTCCTGATCCGTGGGAACTGCCCAAGTATTGGCAGCAGGGCTTGTCTTTCCCCCTGGGAAGGAAACTACTATTGGCTCGTCTAAATGCACTTTTCCAGAATTATGGAGGGTCGGTCCACTGGGCTATCTTTCGATGAGCGATTATGCCCTTTTGATCGGTTACAAGCCAAAACTGTGGATCACATACTACTGGACTGCCATTTATATAGAAAACCCTGGAAACAATTCCTGGACTCTATTTTGGAAAAATATCCTGGCAGGTCCAGCTCCGAGCTTGTCCGACTCTTGTTGGCGGATCAACACTCAGAGGTGTCACTGGCCATTGCCAAATTCCTCCATAAAGCCTTTGAAACGCGTGAGGCCTTTTTGAACTTTAGACCACTCAGTTCTAGTGAGTGATATTTTGTTACGCACATTTCATTTATGTCTGAGATCTGGGGATTTGGGTTGTTTGATTATTATGCGCTGTAGTTTCATGTTTGGGATTCTGGACCAAGATCGACTGTCGGTATTGTTTCTGACTGACAATTTTTTTTATTTTTTATTTATGTTCAAATATTTGATATTATACAGTTGATGGAGGCTATGGCTTCTGCCACACCTGGTTATGAATGTATTACTTATATTTTTTAAAACCAAATAAACCACTACTACTATATGCTGATGACTCCCAACTCTCTCTCTCTTTTTCATCCGATCCAGACCCAGCGGTCTCAGTGTCTGGCAGCTGTGGAGGACTGGATGAGGGTGAGCCAACTGAGGCTGAATCCTGACAAGACAGAGGTGATGTTGGTTGGGAAGGCGGAGGGGTTGGCGTCCCCCCATCATTGATGGGGTCCACCCCCACTGGTTCCCTTGACTCCCAGCTCTGCCTGGATACCCAGGTAGAGGTTGTGGTGAGGTGTACATTCCACCAGTTACATCTGATGCGGTAGCTGGCCACCATGAACCATGCTTTCATCACTTCAAGACTGAACTATTTTAAAGTGCTCTACGTGGGGCTGCCCATGGTGGTGGTTCAGAGACTGCAGCTAGTGCAGAATTTGGCAGTCCATTTCCTTACAGAGACGGGCTGCCTGGAGCACATTACACTGGTGCTCTGTTCTCTGCACTGGCTGCCTACAGTCTTCCAAGCCAAGATGTTGGTGCCCACCTATAAAGTCCTATACGCCTAGGGTCTACTTACCTGTGGAACCACCTCATTCCCCAGGTCCTGGATTGACCCCTGCTGTCAGCCCGGAACGTCCTTCTTGAAGTCCTCCAGATGTTCCAGGGGGAAGACTATGGAGAGGGCGTTCTCAGTGGCTGCACCAATGCTGTGGAACTCCCTCCCGGCAGAGGCCCAGGTGGCTCAGAACCTCTCCTCCTTTTGGAGACAACGCAATACCAGGCTGTTCCACTGGGTCTTTGGCAAGGGAGATGGGACGGTGGGGGATTGGGTTAGGGTGGCTTTTGGGGTATTTTCTTTTGGAGTACTCTGACAGCCTCAATATAGATGGAATTGTTTTATGATGTATTTATAATTTATATATGTATTTATTATTGTATTTTATTGTGTATTATGAATTGTTAGACACATCGAGCTGCCTTGGCAAGAGGGGCAGGGTATAAATTTATTTAAGTAAACAAACAAAACAAACCTCACCTGCACCTCAAAACGTATTCCTCCTCTCTGTCATGTTACCCCACACATTGACAGACACACATCTTTGCCTGGAACTCCCTCCCTGAATACATTCGTTCTCCCTCTTAAAAACTTACCTCTTCCACCAGGGCTTTCCCTAGCTCCTCATCCATCTGCTCTCTCGGGGTCCCTTTTTCCACAGTAACTACGCTAAGCACGTGCACCTGCAACTTTTCACCTTTCCAAATGTATTCCTTTTCTCTCTTTTTACCCTCTCCTAGATTATAAATCCACGAGGCAAGGACCTGTCTTGATACACTGATGATATGCAGCACCAGATACATTGTTGGTACTATATAAATAAATATCAGATCATCCCTGAACAAGTCAGAAGTGTTGCAAAGGAACATTATCTCCCTTAGAGATGGAGACAAATAATACTATGCTTGATCATCAAAGTCACCTCCCCTCTTTCCACCCCACCACACCCAAAACACACACACCCCACCAGTTGGCACATTTAGTCTACAAAGTCCATCTCTGGTTATGTTGAACTAACCTTCAGGTGCAAGTTATCAGCTACTAGTTAATACTCTCACTTGACTGTTGACTGTTAAAATGTCCTGTCACAAGTTAACTGTGTGTGTAAGCAAATTCTGTAGTATATCAAATGAGAAAGTTTTCAAACTGCCCAAATGTCAGCACTATCTACTTCCAAATTATTATACAAAATTTCAGAATTATTTTAAAGTTGACTGTCAAGGATGTGTCAGTGCCATTTTAAAGCAAAAATTCCCCTCTACAAGTTTGTGCATCTCAAGTTAGTGTTATCGCTCACTCTTACCATCTGTTGTAAGCAAAAACTTGTATCAGGTTCTCTGGACTGGAACAGAGGGAGGAAAAAGTACTATCCTACCATTATATTTCTGAGACTCAAGGATTTTAAAACCATTACCTTAAATGCAGATATATCCCATTCAATATTTATGGCACTTAAAACTAACAAAAGTATTCATATTTTAAATAAGTCTAGTGAGAAGTTAAAGTAATTTAAAATGCAGTGGGCTTGATCCAATGACCCGCAGACCATGTGCGCAAAAACTGCATGGATCTGCATTTCAGGCACATTTTGCCCTGCGGAAACCGTGCGCATATATACGCGCGCTCAGTCTGCGGGGCATTGGATCGTGGCCAGTCTCCCTGGTCCAAATACTTCAATCTTTCACTAGCACAAGAGATCCAGAAAGTGAAAGACTATGAGCAGACTTTTCACAAAAGGACACCTGATTAGTCTGTTCTCATTGCAAACAAAAGCAACAGAGAATTACATGTTTGAGCAGTGTTATTCCTGGTTGGCAAGATTTTTAAAAGTGCAACTTCTTGATCTGCATAAATTTATATGAAAATAAACATGCAAATGTTTGATTGCCGGGGAAGAGCTACCGGATAAAGGAGTAGGGCAGAAGGGATTGGGTAGATGAGGAAAAGGGAGTAAACTGGAAAACAATATGGACAGCCAGGAGCCTGAACACAATGCAACATCCCCTCCTCCCCCGACCATCACCACCCCCAGTATCCTCTCCTCACACAAAGATGGACACACACACACCCCTGTGCTTCTCAATCTCTCACTCACAGGGACTCTCTCCCCTTCTGCCTTGACTGACTGACTGTGGGGAGCAGAGAGAAGAGCCACCTCCTCCCTTTACTAAGAGATCACCATTTTGGTTCTACCAAGAAGCGAAAAAAGGGTGGGGTTCATCACCTGACCAGAGATGAGCTTAGCCCCTGCACACTTGCCCCCAATCCCATCCAGCCTGGAAAGGGGGGAGGGGGGAGTGAGAGTGGGCAGGTCTAAGCTCAAATTTAAGCTCCAGTAGCTTGGGCTGAGCTCTCTGTGTGCATCAGAGAGATGGGAAAGAGGAAGATGGCTTCACAGGACAGGTGTGGCTGCCTACTGAGAAGCATTGCTTTAAGGAGTTTCGAGTTTCCGGAGCTGTTCCCTAGTCCCTGCACAAAGATGAAGCCTAGCATGTTGCCGTGGGCATTACATGCATGTTGCAGGCTACTGGAGAGAAACAGGAAATTTTGGCCTTGGAAAAGTAAAGCTTTTCAGTTTGCCTTTAAGAATTCTAAAGACAAAATGCTTAGATACAAAGATGACTTAACTGTGTCCTTGTTTCTCAAGCAAGACTTCATTATGCTAGGTATAACATATGCTGAAAGCAAGCATTTATACCTATATGTGCAATTCATTTTTTAAACTGACTGAAGGCAGACCTTTTACAACCCAGGTGAAGATGGTTTAGTTTGAGCTGTGAACATCCTGTTCCTCGAGCTGGCAGGTATTCTACTTACCGAGTTCGGGTAGTTCAGATAGCAAATCTGACAAGGCATGTCCTGGGCTGAAGATCTTGTATTCATCTGGCGTGTTCGGGACTTTTTACTGGGATTAATTACATGACACTCTGCGAAGAGCTTCTCCAGGTTGCCATCAAAGTATCTGAATGAAGAAGAGGTAGATGAATATGATCACATGCTTAATTCATCTTCATTTTTTACATTTTATCTTAATCATCATTTCCAAAAATGCAGATGGGCAATTACAGATTAAGCAATGTAATTTTAAAAAAATAATAAATAATAATAATCATAAAAGAGGCCTGTATTAACCCAAATTCTCTAAATATCGCATCACCTAAACATCTCACCAGCCAAAAAAATATCCAGACTCCTTCACAGTCCCATACATTGGAGAGATGCCAAGCCAGGGAAAAAGATTATGTGAAAACCTGTATTTTCTCCTCTGAGCAGCAGGATCAGACAGAGGATTTTTCAGATTTTGAGACCATGGTCTAGGGGTAGGCCTCAGACCACCAGCATGGAGGAGGTAGAAGCAACGATGCAGAAAAATCTTACAGGGGGTGCAAACTGCTAAAAAAAACAAAAAACACCTCTCTAAGCAAGAAGCAACACAGGCTACTTCCCTTAATGAGATCAAAGACAACAAATGATGTTAGAGAGGCTTGAGAAAATGGAAGAGAATTGGAGTCGTGAAAGACAAAAAAAGCTTTAGCAACAGCTAAAAGTGCAAAATGGCTTTCAAAAATTATCCACCAAGCTGGCTGACATCAGAGATCACCTCAGGAGATCAAATTCACAAACATGCATACCTAAGGGGCAGAGGAAAATAATTTCCTGGATTACTGCAGCACTCTTCATTGATTTATTTTCAAATGCTAAAAAAGACTCCAAGTTGAGAGAGAGAGAGAAAACTCCTCAATTTGTAACCAAAATCCATCCCTGAGCAAAGGCCTAGGGCCATGATAAAGTTCCTGTATTTCCAGGACAGAGAAAGAATACTGAGACAAGGCAAGAGAAAGGCAAACCTTAAACTACAAAGGAGCCCATCTGATGTTCTTTCCTGACAGTGTGAAGAGAATGCAATTTAGCAACATTAAGAAATGCCTCAGGGAGAAAGTAATTAAAGCATTCTTTGTGGTATCCTAGAGAAAGTATAAGAACATAAGAAGTGTCATACTGGGTCAGACCAATGGTCCATCTAGCCCAGCATCCTGTCTCAGACAGTGGCCAATCATGGTGGCTTGGGAGAAGCACCCAACAAGTCACAATGGGGGATCCATTCCCTGTTGTTTTCCCCCAGCTCTCGTATGATTGCCGTGTTGGTCCCAAATATAGGCAATTAGAGACGAAATAGTATAGTGATATCCTTTATTGGAAGAGCAAGCTTTTGGAAGTTACAGAGACCTTTGTCAGGCAAGTCAGGAATAAAAACTGCAGATTGAGCAAAGCAACGATTGCTTCCACCTCCACTAACAGAAGCTGGCCCAATAAAAGATATCACCATACTATTTTGTCTCTTTGTGATATCCTGAAAAATTAAGACTAATGTATGATGAAAGATTCTTCAACACTCCAGAAAAAGCAGAAAAATCTTGAGCTCCCTGAAGGAATCAGAGGATCTGCAAATAAACTGAATGAGGACTTCAGCATGAGAAAAAGATTCAATGGGATAGTGACGCTATAGAGCCATGCGACTGGCTCTATAGTTGAGGCAGCTGAATCACAGTATTAAAATCATGAACATTCTATTCATTATAAAATTGGAACAATTTCTCCTCTTGCTGTGAAATTTGGTAGGGAAGATTGTGTGTGTGAGAGGTAGAATATGTTGAATTTTCAGACAAATTGTATATTTTTACTCCCTCGAGCCCTAAGGCAGCACGGGGCTGCTCACAACATTTTAAAACCATACATTAAAACCAGTATGAAAAGGGTTATAAAACAATTAATCATTAAAACAATAAAGGAGGTAAAACCCACTGGCGAAGTCCCCCCCCCCCAAAAGGCCCAGACAAAAAGCCAGGACTTACAGGCCCAACAAAAGGCGAATAAGCTGGGGGGCATGCGCGCTTCCTCTGGGAGGGAGTTCCACAGTCGTGGCACTATCACCGAGAACACCCTCTCCATTGTGGCCCCCCGATTCACCCAGGGAAACTCCAAGGAGGCGCCCCCAGCAGATTGCAGAGGTCACTCCAGGGCCTGGGGAGTGAGGCAGTCTTTCAGATAAGAGGGGCCCAGACCGTGTAGGGCTTTGAAGGTCAAAACCAGCACCTTGAATCGGGCCCGGAACGCTATAGGCAGCCAGTGTAGAGCCTGGAGCGCTGGTGTAACATGCTCCCTATGGCTCATCCCCATCAAGAGGCAGGCCACCACATTCTGCACCAGCTGCAGCTTTCAAGTCATCATCAAGGGCAGTCCCACGTAGAGCACGTTGCAGTAATCTAGCCTTGAGATGATGAATGCATGGATGAGGGTGGCCAGGTCAGAGCTTGAGACATATGGCCGGATCCAACGCACAAGGTGCAATTGGCAAAAGGCTTCCTTTGCCACAACCTCCATCCAACAATCCAAGTGGAGGCCAGGGTCCAATAGGACCCGCAAGCTCCATACCTGTGAGGTCAGCAGGGGGAGAAACCCCTCCACGAGGGGGGTCATCACCTCCGCCGCCCGACCCACCATCACCACCTCCGTCTTGTCGGGATTCAGCTTCAGTGTGCTCTACCTCATCCAATCGCTTACTGCTAGCAAACGCTGGTAAAGCACAGACTGCAGGGTCTGGGTTCGCTGAAAAAGATAGGTACAGCTGGGTGTCATCAGCATACTGGTAGCAATGCATACCAAACCATCTCACGACCTCCCCCAGGGGTTGCATGTACATGTTAAATAACAACGGAGACAGAATCAAGCCTTGCATTACGCCACACGCGAGATCCCGGGGGCCAGATGTTTCTTCCCCCAGCACCACCCGCTGGCTCCTCCCCGAGAGGAACGAACGAAGTCATCCTAAGACAGTACCGTCCACTCCCTCCAGGGTCCGCAGCCGTCTCAATGGCAACCCATGGTCCACTGTATCAAACGCTGCCAAGAGATCTAATAGAACCAAAAGCGTAGAATGTCCTAAATCCATCTTTCGGCTGCGGTCTACCAAGGCCACCAATGTAGTCTCAGTGCCATATCCTGGACGAAAACCTGATTGAAAAGGGTCCAGGAAACCGATGCTATCCAGATGTCCCTGGAGCTGCTGGGCCACCACCCGTTCAATAACCTTTCCTAAAAAGGGAAGGTTAGAGACAGGTCGGTAGCTTTGTCAGTAGCTAGCAAGTGAGCTAACGTCCAATTATGGTTTTTTGAGCAGGGGCTGCACCACCGCCTCCTTGAGGGAGTCTGGCACCCTGCCCTCCCGAAGGGAGACACTGATCATCCCTGCCATCACCAGCCCCAAAATCTTCCTGGAGGCTTTCACCAACCAGGACAGGTATGGATCTAATTCACAAAAAGTGGCCTTAACAGACCCCAGAGCCCCCTCAGCATCAGCCAGTGTCACTTCCTAAAACTGATCCCACAAAAGTGGACCAGACAGGGCATCCATTACTCTTGGTTCCTCTTCCTTTGTGTCAATCCTGGCACAGGGATTCGAGCAATCTTATCTGCGAAGTAGTTCACAAACTCCTCACAGCGGGCTTAGGAAACTTCCCCTCCAGGTGGAGGGAGGCCGGACCGACCAGTCCCCTCCTCACCACCCGGAAGAGCTCCGCTGGATGTAACTTTGCTGCGGCTATGAGGGCAGCAAAGAATTCCTTCTTTGCCATCCTCACGACCGCAGCACAGGACCACAAGTGAGCCCGATGCTGCAGCCAATCGGATTCAGCATGAAAGCGGCGCCTGCAGTGCTCCAACCGCCACTCTTCCCGCTTCAGCCACCGCAACCCCTCAGTAAACCAAGGAGTTCTCTGGTGACAAAGTGGCGGGAGCAGACATCTCAGAGCCACCCGATCAATGACCACCGCCAGCAAGGTGTTCCAAGCCTGGATGAGATCATCCACCAAGCGGTCTTCAAGGTCTATGGATGAAAAACAAGGACGTTACAGATGTTTGAAATTCGGAGGCAGAAGGAAACATTCCTGCCAGTCAGCAGGTGGTGTTTGCAGGTCTGGCCAGGGAAACAGGTGATGCAGGTAGGGGGTTGAGCTTAGCTTAGGTGTCTGACCATCACCCCGAGACCACATGCTCATGTGAGCCTACGAGATCCTGAACCATCAGGGAACGGGTGGAGTTTTGTTCCCCTCCTTTAAAAAAGCTTGCACGCCCGGACAAGCCCTCTTTTCCTTTGGTGGCTGCCCGGCTCAAGAAAGTGGATTGCAGGCAAGGAGGCAGCGGGTGATGTAGGGGATGCAGCCAGGGCATGAAGGCCTTTTGGCATGGGGCCTGGGAAGGGCGTGGAGGGCTGGCTCATTGCTCCCACTAACTCTATCCCCTCTAGCTATTTTATCCCTGGCTACTCTGTTTGTCCCTGGCCACTCCGCTCTGCTTCTGGCACTGGGGCTCTTTTTTTACTGGAAGAACCGCTCTGTTTTAGCGGGTCACCCCTCCCATTCATATGTCCGGGACTCCCCTCTCCCACCCGCTGGGGCTAGCCGGGGACACCATCTGGGGTCCCCACACTCTTCTCTCCCTCTGTCTTGGGGTCCCTCTCACCCCTTCGCTCTCATGGCACTCTGGGAACCAGCACCAGCCCGACCATGCACCCACTCAGCCCACTGGTCATGGAGTTGGCCCGAGACATCGGGGGTTGCACATAGAAGCGCATCCGGAGCTGGCTCGGATTCTGCCATTTCAGAAGCTGGGTGCTCCCTTTGACCCAGAGCCACCCAGGTTCACCCTCCATAGCACTCCGGGGTTCCAGACAGAGACCTGGCACAGTTGGTTCCTCTGGGGATTCAGGGACTGGTCAGGTGCTCCATTTGGCCTGCCCCTGGCAGCACTCATTTTATTAGGTTATTGTTAGGTTCATTTGATCTATTGGCCTATGATGATTATGTTTAATACTATTATTACTAGCCACTTACGGCTAGTATGGATCTATTACTATTACTATTACTAACTATCTATTATTACTCAATTGATTAGGAACCTGCTATGTTATCTATTAGGAAACTATCATTTGCCAGCTGCATGGCCGGTTGTTGTGTAGGTAAATGTGAGGGGCATGATTCTACAATCACGTTTTTTAAATCTAAGGGGGTAACTGTTTTTTCCATCAGTTCTATTGTCATAGAAGGTACAATGCTGATGAAAAACTGGTGCTATAAAGACCACCATGGGTGTCGGGGGTGCCAATGAGCCATGAGCCCATCAGCCTGCTGCAGATGGTGCCCTGGTCAGGGCTCTGCCATCATTGCAGGGCGTGGCTGCAGGGACCTCACAGGGTGACAGATTAGGCACCGGTAGCTGCCCAAGACAGGACAACAGCGGCCCTCCAGCAGATACATCAATCCTAGGGCTGATGAACCAGACCCTACAAGATTAGGCAAATACCTACCCTCTGGCCATGATCCCCAACCCCAAAAGGTCAAGGTTCCAGGTGGAAGAAGGCAGCCAAGGGAGCAGCACTGGAGGTAATACCAATGGAGAGTGGAACATCGGAGCAGACAACAGCACAAGATCAGGAACACGCAGCAATCACCCAAGCAACCCTGGGAGCAAGGAATTCCAGCAAGGACCCTTGGCAAGGAACTTAAGGGTAAGGGGGCCGAGGGCAAAGCTGCGAATGCCAGGGCGGCCACTCCTAGCCCCATGGGGCAGTTGGAGGCACGATGGTACTGGAAAAGGGCCTCATCCCTTAAGCTAAGGGTGGGCGCTACCAAAGCGGTTTGGGATAGAGCTGCCATGGCTGCAGAAGACATGATGCCGGTGTCACAATACTGCGCCCCTGATAGGTTGCCAGGATCACACTTTTCCATTGCTACTAGAGAGCAGATGTGGAAAGGGGAATTCGTTAACATGTTCACACTTCTGCAGGGGGAGAAGCACAAGGAAGATGGGGAAGTAGAAAGGGGGGGGGGGGAAGGTGCCCCAAAAAGTTTCAAATCCCTAAGACATGATATAACAAACATCACCTTCACCACATATTTATGTATTTTATATATTTTATGTAAATTTTTAAATATTTTAATTTTTGTAAGCCACCTCGAGCTGCTCAGGCAGGAGAGGTGGGATATAAATGTTGGAAATAAACAAACAAACAAAAGCTATGGCAGCCAGTCGTGGTTCCTTATGGTGAGGTTTTTCAGCACTAAGCAGCAAATGATCCGCATGCTCCCAGCTAATCACACCTAAGGCTCAGTTAGGCCTGAGAACGGGAATCAGAGTACTCATCACCCCTGTGCAGAAGCAATCTATGGCAAGGCCCCCAGTAAGTTATAGGTTTAATCAAGGGGGGTGTAACAGGATTCTGTGCAAGTATGGGTACTACTGCAGCTATTGCGGTGGATCGCACAAGGCCAATGCATACTTCAAAAGAAAGAAAGGGAGTTTTTTGAAGGAAGAAAGCAGAACAAATTCGGGGTAACAAGTAGGAAGGCAGAAATGCCAGAGTAGGGCCTGGCCAGCACTCCAATTAAACTAGTCCCCTTGGTCAAGCTCCTTGAGTGCTACCTGATCAAGGAGGATGCGGCCTATCTACTGGAAGAGTTCTCCAAAGATTTCAGGATCCCCTGAGAGAACCCTAGGGTAAATCAGCAAGCTAGGAATCTTAGGTCTATTATAGGACTTAAGCATGTAGCAATCCAAAAAAATAAAAAAATATGGGCAGGGCCGTGGGCCTGTACTTATCCCCACCCTTTAAGGTTATGAAATGTTCTGTTAGGAGCTTTCTTGGTAACAATACCTACTAATACACCCCCCTCTCCTATTCTAAAGGGGGATTGGTGAACGACACCATACCACAAGAACTGTGCTCAGTTCAGTATGCTCTTTGACACTGCCGTGCACATGGTGCTGTCATGAGGAAAGCAGGCCCTTATGGGAAAGTGCGACATCAAGACGGCATTCTGACTCCTCCTGGTATCTCCTGTTGATTATGATCTGTTGCGGTTCACCTTTCAAGGAAAATTCTATTATGACCCATCATTACCCTTAGGATGTGCTATTTCAAGCAAGGTATTTGAAAAGTTCAGCACAATGTTGGCATAGGCAGTAAAACACGAAGTGGGGCTCAGATCAGTCATTCACTATCTGGATTACTTCCTGTTCATGAGGGGCGGGGCCTCACAGGAGTGTAGGGTCCTAATGTCTACTTTTGCAGATGTAGCATCTGAGTTAGGGGCCTCCCTTGCCAAAGAAAGAATTGAAGGCCCTACTACAAAGTCATCATTTCTGGGTATCAAGTTCAGTTCAGTAGCCAGCGTGTCCAACCTTCCAAGTGACAAGTTGCAGGTACTCAGGCAGCTCATACGTGACTGCATGGCAGCAAAGATAGTCACACTGAGGGACTTCCAGAAGCTGTTGGGCCACCTAAGTTTCACTTGTAGGGTGGTCACACCAGGCAGAACCTTCTGCACACATCTGGCAAGGGTGACATCAGGGCCACTGGCTCCGCCTCACCGCATCAGATTTAACCAAGGGAATCCAGGATGATTGCGACAACACTTCTGGGGGTTTACCACACCAAGGTCCCTCCAGCGGCAACCTTCGGGCTGGAGCTTATCCCAAATCCGGACGAGCGGGCTTTGGAAAGGACTCAGAACTACTTCCTCCAACGCCTACTTGGGGTGGCTCCAGGTGTTCCAGGGACAATCATGAGAGCAGAAGTAGGCGTTATCTCCCTGGCAGCAAAAGCCAAGCAGGATTATGTTAGATTCTGGCTGAGGCTACTGGCAAAGCAGGATATAGCTCTCCCGGTTCAATGCCTCAGGGAGAAACTAACACATCTACGGGAATCCGTTCATACCCTTGGGTACTATACTTATGGCGGATAATTAGGGAGCTTGGGTTCTCCTTTGA
This sequence comes from Sphenodon punctatus, assembly GCA_003113815.1. NCBI lineage: Eukaryota > Metazoa > Chordata > Lepidosauria > Sphenodontia > Sphenodontidae > Sphenodon > Sphenodon punctatus. The sequence continues at coordinate 339,332 of QEPC01009348.1, read as the reverse complement.
GTACTTTCAGGGGAAGGAACTCCAGGCCATTGAGTCTGAGGTAATTCAAACAATTCAGGACACTACTTGGCAGGAAGACCTAGGGAGGATCGCTCAGTGGAAAGTGGCACCAAATTTGAAACTTGTCAAGATAACTTTTGGGTTCAAGAAATATCTCGATCTCCTTGATAACCTCAGGACTACGTTGGTGCTATATGAATTTGCGTTTCCAGCTGGTTAAAACAGCAATCACTGAGGGCAGGTATCAGCATATTCCTTATGAACAACGTCACTGTTCGTGTAGCCTGAAAAAGATAGACACTATTGAGCATTTTTTGCTACGCTGCCCACAGCTTACTATGTTAAGAGTGACCTGGTTGGCCCCGTTGCTACCTGGTAACTGTGATGTCAACTTGAGAGGAGCCGATGAGGCTCTATTAAACATGGTTAGTAAGGATGCTATTTTGGCTATTGCCATATTTGTTAGATTGGCAATTAGAAGAAGAGATTTTATTTAAAAAAGTGAGATGGTTGGTAATTAATCTCTCCAATTTACGGTGGGCTGCGGTCGACAAAGGGTTAAAATCTGGGAGGACGAATGGGTGTTCCTTAGTCTGGACTGTGTTGCCTTCCCTTGTAACCTAGATTGTGACTGATGGGTTTAAAGAAGGATATCTTCTTAGATATTTAGATTGGATTTCATTATTGCCGGTTGACGTACTAGTGGGCTGGGAATGGCTGTTGGTATTTTTAATATTACTTATATTTTAAGCAGTATCCACTGGAATGCTTTATTTTATGGTATAGATAGAGGTACGTTTATAGCTGATGATTCTGTAGTTAATCCAACCACAAATTGACGACTATGGCGAAAGCTAACGTCCAATAAAACTTTACTAACTTTACTTAGGATGATTGCGAAGTATGGTCCCGTTTCCTTCAGGGCTACGATGGGGCTTCACTATGGAGAGAACTGAGGCTTCTCACGGCCAAAATGCAGGTAATATCAGACGCAGTAGGGACCTCGGGCTGTTCTTCCAGGGCCAATGGTGTGCATAGAGCTGGCCCACATACTGGGTGTTGTCCGGCATCACAAGCAGCACAACCTTTTTAGAATTCTTCATCCTTGTGGTTGGTGGCTGTCGACATGTGGGGCAAACACTTCAGAAACAAGCATGCAATATTTTGTGCAGATAAATCAAGGAGTGGCCCATCATCAAGATCAGCTAGGGAAATTAGGTTTGTAAGGTGGTTCGTGCTAAAATGTCAAACTCTGAATATGTGCTTTTCTGCCAGACACGTGCCTGGTATTCAAAATAAGATTGATGATGCTCTCACTCACTTTCAGATGGACAGATTCCATTCTTTGGCACCTGAAGCAAGCCCAAACCAATGCCAGAAGACCTTTTGGAACTTGGAGTAATTTATTGATTTTTTCCCCCCACTAATATTTCAGTTCTACTACTTTTGGCTATTGGGGAAAAAAAAACTTTGATATATTTATCCAGCACGTCAAAATACATGGCATACTTTTGAGTTGTTTGCTAAATAGAAGTCAAACAAACATGCTAAATCAGATCCCAATTGATTTAGGATATCAGAAAATTTTCCAATTCAAATTTTTCTGGAAAACCCACATCATGCAAAGAGAGCGTTTGAAATTGCAGATAGGATGGACAGGGCAAAGAATATAGAGCATCTTGCCATGCAGGGGCATAGCGTCCATTGAGCGAACTCGGCATAAAGCCGGGGGCCGCTAGGTTCCAGGGGATGCTGCCTGGCCCTGTAGGACTGCTGGGCTGGAGACGGCCTGGGTGCAGGGCACCCCCACATCATGGGGAGGTCCCCATCCCTCACCTGCCTCTGCCTGCTAGTAGTGCTGCTGCTGCAGCGGAACACCGATCGGACTAGGAGATAAAGCTGTTTGTAAGCAAACTCCTCCCCATGTGAGTGATCAGACAGTTGTTGTCTTGTAAAGAAGGTTGTTTGCGATGGATCCTAACATTCTCACAACTGGGTTGTGCATGCTCACCATATTCTGCGTGTTCATGGGTGGGAGAGGCCCATGTAAAAAGGGCCACATTCTCATAGCTGTCTTACTTATACTATCTTCTGTAGGAATTAAGGATGTAAAGCAATCTCTATTCTATCTTGGAAAATCTGCAAATATGGTTCTGACATTATTATGGCTGCTATTTCACCAACTCTTCTCAATGAAGTTATTGCTAAGGAATACTGTCTTTAAGCCCCCACCCCAGAACTCACCAGGTGGTCTTGGGGGAAGTGTACGTCTTCCCCCCAGGACCTCACTGGAGGAGTGTGGAGTCCCACAGGGTGCCAATCTGTCCCCCTCTTGTTTAACATCTATATGTAGCCGTTGGGGGAGATCATGAGAGGGTTTCAGGGCATGCAGTGTCATCAGTATGCTGATGACACTCAGCTCTACCTCACCTTTTCCATCGACCCAGGCCATGCAGTCTCCTTATTTTCCCAGTGCCTGTCAGCTGTGGGGGCTTGGATGAGGTCGAGCCATCTGCAATTGAATCCTGACAAAATGGAGGTGATGATGGTGGGCGAGGGTTTGGGGTGGTTGAATCTCCTCTTGTTGTGGGGGTTCGTCCTCTCATGGTGTCTCAAGTGCGGAGTCTGGGTGTGCTCCTCGATTCGCGGCTCAGTCTGGAATCTCAGGTTGTGGTTGTGGCGTTTCGACAGTTACATCTTGTCCGGCGGCTTCAGTCGTATCTCTGAGACTCCGACCTCGCCACTGTCATCCATGCCTTCATCACCTCGAGGCTGGATTACTGCAATGCGCTCTACGTGAGGCTGCCCGAGAAGCTGGTCCGGAGGCTACAGTTGGTGCAGAATGCCACGGCCCGTCTCCTTACGGGGACGGGTTGTAGGGAGCACATGACACCAGTGCTCCGGGCTCTGCACTGGCTGCCTATAAAGCACCGGGCCAGGTTCAAGGTGCTGGTTTTAACCTTTAAAGCCCTTCACGGCCTGGGTCCTGCCTATCTGCAGGACCGCCTCACTCCCCATGTGCCCGTGCGACCCTTGAGATCATCCCTGGGAGCCTTTTTGGAGATTCCCCGGGCGCGACAGGTGGACACCGATGTTAGATCTTTTTCTTTGGCCGGCCCTGTGCTGTGGAATTCGCTCCTGGAGACAGCTCTGTTGGCTACCACTCTCCTGCTGTTTCGGCATCTATGTAAGACCTGGCTGTTCCGTTAGGCTTTTGGCGAGGGGGGGGGGGGTTCCCCCCATTTTAATGTATTTTTAAATTATTATTTTTTTAAAAAAAAATTACTGAGTGTTGTTCGCCGCCCCGGGCTGCCCTGTGGGCAGGAGAGGCGGGATATAAATTTTAAATAAATAAAAATAAACCAATTGATTTCCACCCCCCATATAATCAAGTCATGCTGCCCCAGGGGTGAAAATGAACTGGTTATGGGTGGCGGGCAGAAATGGTTATGGGTGGAGGGCAACATGAATTGATTACATGGGGGCAGGGGTGCAAATGAACTGGTTATGAGGTGGGGCAGCATTAATTGATTATGGGGGCACAACTGAAGTGGTTATCTATATATCTATATCTAATGTCTCTTTGCATGGCATAATGCGCTTAATAGGCTGGCTGCATTTTGGGTGTCTTGTGTCAAGGGGGGGGGGGGTCCGTCTTGACTTCTTGGCCAGGGGCCCATTCCACCCTAGCTACGACCCTGTTGCCATGGCAAGAAAAAAAAAGGGGGTGTGATGATTCTAGTGAATAGTAGACTGCTTCTGAACATAGAATATGTGACTTCTGATAAGGAAGGGATATATATTCTAATACAGAATATGACTTATTAATGTATATGCTTCAAATGTGTATGTTAGCACATTTTTACAGAACATGAAAACCACTCTTTCAATCCTTTGTACCAAAAACACCTACATTTATTATTATTTTTAAATGCCCAAAGCATACTTTGGGGATAAGCAATTTTTTAGGAAAACTGGATCAGAAGGGAGACAGCTGCAGAATGGCAGTGGATTTTTTTTACCCTATGATCCTTTAACTCATTGAGATGCTGCAACTCTTCTGTAATCCTGCACCAAAACAACTTTTCTTGCTTTACACCTAAACCATCCCATCCCTTGATATCACATGCAAGTTATCCAAAGAGAATTCCTAGCAGTTTAAAAGCTATAATGGTTTAAAATGTGTGGACTTTTTAAAAACAGGAACCAAGTCCTACCTTCCTGCTATACAGTGGCTCCTGTTACAGTACAGTGTCAAAATGTAAATACTAGCTAACTGATTAAATAAAGTGATAAATGGATGAATCAATCACAATAAGGCTCAATTCATAGCAAGACGACGCTCATAAGGTAACTGCATTCATAGAAGTAGGTCCAAAAAGGAGGAAATTGTTTTAATCTCATGCAAAGGCTTTTGATCGAGGAGAATGGCCCTTTTAACTGAGATCTGTCAGAATATTGTTTCAGGTCTATACTCCAAGAACTTATCCAATCCTTTATTAGACCCAGTTACACTTTTGGCCTCACAACTTCCTCTGGCATATTTGACCAGTCAAAAATATTTGTCAACTGACTAGTTCAAATAATAGCCAAATATGTTAAAAGAATTAATTTGTTAGAATAACTAAGACATTGGGTTTGATGTTCAGAATACAAAAAAGCTTGTGAAACAGTAAAATTAAATCCCATTAATTATTATAACATAACACATTAGGTTAGTATGAATGTGAATATTTAACTGCTTGCCATTAAAAATGGGGGATTTCCTCAAGAGTTCATACAGCAGGATATGAATGAAATAAGGCAAATAAGCTGGCACGACAATTGATTAGAGTTGGAGTCATAGGTGGAAGAGACCTCAAGCTTCATCTACTCTACTACTCTGCAACAATTCAGGATTCACCACACCCATAATACTGGCACAGAAATCTATCCAGCAATAAACAGATCATGTTCATTCTGGCAACAAAAGTGGTAGCAGACTACTTCTTCTGTCACAATTGACCACCTACATGAATTGGTGAGGAAACCATGAGAATGACTTATGTCTTAACCTTGTATTGTGAAGACATTTCACCAGTCTATAGCAGTTACAGGAGATACGCAAAACCAGGATGTCGAGTAGTTGAAACCATGGGTATTAAATGAGACAATATCTTGCTGGAGTCATCATTCAGTCCATGCAGCCCACTCACGTTTAGCGTGTAGACCCTAATAAATGAGTAGCCCCTATATTTCTTGTTAGTTCAGAGAGCCACCACTCACAGGGTTAGCATGACACAGGCAGGCATTCTTCCCTGCCACACTGCACCCACCCCCTGTCTGAGCATCCCACCTCCTGTCATAACTCTCAGCTGTGGGTGAGCTATGCAAACAAGAAGCCGCCCACCAGTTTCTTCCTTCCAGGCTGCTGACTCCAGGAGGTAGTCCAGCGCCTGCTATCCCCACCCACTGAGCAAGGTGCATGCCTGAGTTTAACACCTGCCAGCACTTGGTAGCTGGAACTAACCTTTTTATATACACAGCTTATTGAGTTTATTGAGCAAATTGCATACTTTATTGAGTGCCTATAACGAACACTGAAAGCGAAAGTAAAAGCAATCACTCCAAGCAATCAGTCTTTGCATATTCTCAGCCTGGTTTCTCTCATCCACAGCACACAGCAAAGTTTATGGCTCACTGGCAGGTAGTTGCACACAGTTTTATTGGGATCTTGCCCGCTGTGGGGTTGGAAATCAATCCCAGTTCACACAAAAACCCCAGTCAAGCATGCACCTCTTGTACCCCCTTCTCCAGCATCTTCTGCATCACCATACAGTTGCATGCAAACTCTGCAAGCCCCTTAATCTACAAGATCATAAACTGCAGCAAAACACCTCTTATTTATATAAACACAAGCAACATACCTTGTGCTGTACAAGCATAACTAGAAAGACAGGTCCCTACCCAGAGGGGCTTACAATCAGGAAAGAAACGGGCAGAGGTAAACTGCCCCTCTTACTGGAGGTTTACCTTTCATAATAACTGCAGATGGTCTGATGATCTAAGCAAAGTTCTTAGTTCAGTAGTCCACCCCAAGGTAATTAGCAACCAGGAAAGATCACATTCTGAGAGATTAAAATTTTAATCTTTATTAGAGAATGTGTACTGACCAGCAAGTCAAGCAGGCTTGTTTCCAGAGCACTAAAGCTGTCTTTGATGCAGATTCATAATCCTCAATAGCCCACTCTCCATTCATAAGCAGGTGGCTGCTTGTTATGAAGGCTGTGGAAGGGTCTTCAGGAAGCAGAGAAAGGCTGTCCCCAGAGGCACTGGCAGGCAGTGATGGGACACTGCCCAGGGACTTGGTCTCACCACAGCTGAGCCCCAGCGACAGCAGCTTATCCTCCACTAAGGCACTGAATAGTCCAGCACCTCTGAGCTGCTTGGAGCATCCTCCCCTGCCCCCCCTGCAGGCTGCAGTGCCTTCCTCTTCTTCTTGGGCGACCTGTCCTTCCTGCCACAAGTGCCCAGCCCCTGCACCCTGCTACCTGGACGAAGAGGCAGATGAGTCAGGGTGGCTGCTGCAGCAACTCTTGGGCCAGCAACCAGCCAAGCACATCCTTGGGTCTAGCCAAGGATGGCACATACTACAGCAGATTCTTCTTGAACTGGCTGGGTGACTGCAGCATGGAGGCCAGGAGCTGGAAATGCTCCGATTCAGCTGCCACCACCATGGTAAGCTTCACGGTTGAATCAGGGTGGTGGGGAGTGCGGCTGCAAAGGGTAACAAAAATCCTTGCACTGTGCCTGCTGCCAGTCATCTGTCCCACCATGGTGCCTCTCCCCACCCCACCCCGTCCCGCCCAATCTAACAGCTGCTCTTCCTGCCCAAAGGAAGTGGGAATGAGCACCCGACTCAGACTGCTGCATGGCTGTTGCTGTGGTGGGATCTCCAGAGCAAGCAGTTCTCCTCCCACGATCACTGCCTGCCAGGTTGATCAGGTTGCTCTCCTGGCCACTTGTGAACGCAGTAAAAAAAAAAATTTTAAAAAATCACATAATTAGACAGCAATAAATGGAAGCCTTCATCATGAATGCCACTCCCACCCCAGGGCATTAGCTTACCATTAGCTGTGGAAGTCACTCCAGAGAAGGCAATGGGTTCTGAGAGTGAGCATTAGACATGCTGCAAACCAGGAGGAGATGAGACAACACATCTGAATCCTGGTGCATGTTGGCCTTTTAAGGCGTCAGTGAGAGCAAAGAAAGGTAGGAAACAGTTGCTCCTCAGAACGTTCTAGGCTTTTCACCCACGACTCTATGGTGTTGGAAGACCTGTACATGTATAGGCTACATGCAACCTAAATGATGGGATGCAGACACATAGGTGCACATTCACCCGCACGGCAGGCTCTGTATGTTCTGAGAACCCATCATGAGTGGGGGCTCTGTATCTGGTGGCCACGTGACTAGTGGGGACAAAAACTTTTAGACAGGCAAGTGGACACCCACCTGGTATGAACTATCGTCTCATCTGTTAACATGCCATTTCTCCGTACTGTAGACAGCAGATACAGCTTAAATCCATCTTTTGTGACCTCCCATTCCCCTCCAATTCACCCAACTGAATACAACTCGGTTGTGTTCTCAGAAGTCACAATTACTAGCACCAATGCTTTGACTCTTACCCTGTAGTGGCATTTTTCACATCTGAACATATCTACCACGTGGTACCACTGAGGCAGCTGATGGTAGAGACACCATGAAAAACTTCAAGGGCTACACCACCACCAATCTTGGTGGCTACACAGACAAACAGTGAAGAAAATTAACTACTTCAATTTAATTAAATCAAAGTAGTTACTTTTTTTTTTTTTAAAACTGTTCACAGCAGAGTAACTACTCCATTTTATTCACACTGCAGCTGCAAACAGTAGTTACTTCACAATCTCCGACTAGGGGCCTAACAATGTTATCCTCTTTTTACTTTAAAATAGTGTTCACACTAGTTACTTTGAAGTAAAGAATAAAGGAGAGTACGTAATTTTTGAGGGGCAAATGCTTCTACTTCTGAGTAAGTTTGGTTTAGAGCTCCTCGTCTGAATATTCAGGAGTACAAGCATTTTAAGGCTTAATTACTCTGATGTATCTGTTTGTCAGAACATGGCCACTGATGGAACTTGGAAGAGAGGCAGTCAGCTCGTTCTCTTAGTATTCATTCCTTTTATCCCAGCAGCACCAGCATCACTAACATTCACTGACTTTTAGAAACACTACTTTTAAGCGCTTACACCAAATTCCTTCAATATTGCTGGACACGGACATGAAAGTTATAAATACTTGCAAAAATACATGTAGCAGTGCCAGAATTAGCTCTGATATATCTGGTATGTATTCAGCTAACATACTAACTCCAGACTTTTTACAGACCATGATTTCCTAAGGAGAGGATTACAGTATTTGTGAACCTCACTCTGATGAGTTACTAAAAATAGGTCCTTCTTACTGAAGAGATAAGTACAGTCTGCCATCCCTACTCCTTAGCAGGGCTCCATATATTCTTTTAAAAGTCTCCAGATTCTGGAACTATGAAACCCAAATTCTGCATGGAGAAAGTTCATGTTGTGAACACAATAAATTATGCAAATAAAGATGTATACAAGATATGCAAATTTTGAAAATAAATGAGATTCCCTGGGTGCCATTCCATCAATTTTGGTCATCCATCTTAAAATAGCCACAGGATACCAGACTTCTCAGTAGGACTATTAGCTATTATTATTAGCAAGCATTTATATAGCTCCAGCAATGTACCTGGCACTTTACAAAGTAACTGAACAGACACAGTCCCTGCCCTAGGGCTTACAATCTGTGAGACCGGGGGGGGGAGGGGGGGGAGACGAAGGAAGGGGAACAAAGGGAGGGACAAGGGGTGTAACGTTCACGAAGATGCGAGGTCTCAGGTGCACGCGCTTGGCTTGGTTACATCCAGAATGACGGCTGGCCCGGTCCATGTGAGGATATGAGTACACAGACCTCAGGTAACAGATTGTACTGGATGGTAGGTGTGAGCAGGAGTTAGGAGAGGGGAGCGAGGTTAACAGATTCCCTCTGGGTTACACACTTGGAGGGGTCCAGATAAACCACTAGGCAGGCACCCATCTGACTAGGAGGCAGTAGGAAGGTTGCAGATGGCAGGGACCCCTCAGGGGCAGGCGATTAGCAACCTATGAACAATCTGCTAATTGATCGATCAGGGAGCTGGCTGCCAGGTTCCAATCTCCTTTTGGAATTTCCACCGTTGTTTCTCTAACCGTGTTAAATCAGTGCCTGTTTTGCAGGGAGGGGGCCGTTCCCAACATCCTGTTTCTTTGATGGTGACAAATGCCTTGGGCCTGATTTTATTTGTCAAATGCCCTCCCCTCCCGCGCTCTCTGCGGCAGGCCAGTTTATAACAATTGCCGTTACGAGGGTGGGGTCCTTTTTCCCATCGCCTTCCCCAAGTGCAGGGGGACCAGGGGACTGCCATTGGCTGAGCAGGAAAGTCTTCCTGCCTCCTGTTTCCTCCTACCCCATCATTTGCATTAATTTCCATCAGGCAATTAGTTATGGCGAGAATAGGCTTCATTTGTTTGCTGTTGGGGGTCTAACGAGAACGGTGACGGCNGCTACGGGCTTGGGGGATGGGAAGGATGGTGACCCCATCGATGAGGATCGACAGGGAAGAGGGAGAGGAAGGATGAGGGGGAAGATAAGGAGCTCAGTTTTAGCCATTTTGCTAAAACTGTTATTCTGTGTATTGTGTTATTCCACACCTTCCACAAGAGTCTGTAGGCTGTTCCTTTTTAATAACTGTTGCAGGAGCCCCCAAGGTCCTGGAATATACACCATCAGCTGATAAGGCCAACATCCTGTTGGGTATCCATTCTACAGTACTCCCATCTCAGACTAATTCTTTGCTGTCTGGCCATTTGTGAGAGAATTTGGGGACTTATTTATTTGAAACTAATGTCAAATCTCAGAAAACACTGAAACACAAAGCGACATGTTGATAGCAACACGCATCAAGTGGCACTTTAAGTCATTATTTTTTTTTATAACTCTAGCACTCTAGTACAAGCTATCAACTTAAGCCTTGTGTTCATTCTCACATTTGGAGTTCTGCTAACAATACACTGTTGTATTTAAGTTTTTCATTATTACTATGTCCAAGAAAGGCACACACTTCTGCATACTGGAATGAAGTAGGATTTACAATTTGGTAACTGTCCACCATTAAAGAAAATGGTGGAAAGAATAGAGAACACAATCTCAGAACTCACATGTGACTAAGCTTCCATGATTTAATGGGAAGGAATAGCGAAATGTGAATATATTTTCAAATAGCGCTTGGAATATAGCCATTTGATAAACCCGTTTTTAAAAAAAAAATATTAAATGTGATTTTATTCCATGAAAAATAACTTTACTCTTAGGCTGAAGGCCAGATTATTATGGGAGCATGCTAGGGGCGTTTAGAAATTGGTCTCAACAGGAACTGCTATTCAGGCACAGCTATTCAATTTTATTTATTTATTTTTAAAGGGGGCACAGGCTGCACACATTCAAGAAGAATGTTCCCAAAGGCACAAAATAGTGAAGCAATTCATTTCCTTTGAAAATTAAGATATGGAGATGAGGTAGGGAATGAAATCTCAACTCTTCCCTTAAATAGCATAATACATTTTAGCACCTGGAAGTCTAAGACATGCTGGAAGTGATTAGATTTGCATTTTCATTCCTCATGGAAAGAATTACGGTCATCTGAGTGACCTAACTTTGCACTGTCATGTATTTACATTTTTGATTTCTACTAAACTGAACTTTAGCTCTGAATGTCATGAGTTTATGTTTGTTTGGGGGATTACAACAACATTCCTGCCTGGATTAAATCTGAATTTTCAGAGTCAGGTTTACGCCGACTACTCTAACACTGAACAGCACAAAGCAGCCAGAGGACAGTAGCTAGTTACTGGGTTTTCAACTGTTCACTTTGCCAAAGCAGTGCAGAGCAAATGAAGTACTGATCTTAATTTTCCCCTTACACACACCGATGTCCCTGTTAATTCCTGCCTCAATCTCATGCACACCCCTACTTATTCCATGCTTTCCACATTCCCCTCCTGTCTCCAGTTTCTCCCTCCAGGCCTCCCACACCATATACACATAACTACACCCTATTGGTTCCAATCATCCACTGAGCATCCCATTCTCATTTTCTGCCCTTCCTGTTGGAGACAGACCAGTGCAGTAGACAACTAATTTTTCTCAAAAGATAATGGTCATTTTATAGATGAATTAAGTCTTCAGTCTGTTAACCAGTAGAATTTTCTTCCAAGAAATTTAAGAACTGCATTCTTACAAAACAATCGCTACCACACAGTCTTCCTCATAGGAGCAAAGATGCTTTCAGAGAACATGATGGTTCCCTATGTGGTCAGGACGTAGAGTGGAGTAGGTGACTGGAGATAGGGGTCAGATTTTTGTATGTACAGCATGTGACTTCAATCCCACTTAACAAAGAGATAGCAGACATTTTGGAAATAGTGCAGCACCTGGAGAAATCTCCAGAATCTGCTAAAGAATCATTCATGTTTTGAAGCATGACCAAAAAAATTTAATTCTAAACCACCTCAGAAGCATCCTGGGAACAGGTTTAAGTTAGTCTTGATTATATAGACATTTTGAAGAAAATGTATTATCCAAAACAAAAGAGATCTGAAAAATAAGCTTAGTTTCTTAAAGATTAATCTTGTTTCAAACTAGATAGTTTACTTGTAAATTATAATAGTCCATTTTAAATATCCAGGTTAAGTGCCACAATTGAGAAGCATACAGTATTTTTCAACACAAAGAGGCCAAATTCCTCCTTTAACGTTGGACAAGTTGGGTCTCGTGTCACCATGATTAAACTTTAAAAACCCCTTTTCAATTTACTTGTCTGACAGGCCAACATTTATCGTTAGTTTTGCAACTATCACAATTTTAAAGAATTAAAACATTAGGCAATAAGACTTCAGAGTGCGATCCAGCTCCATACAAGTCAATGGGAGTTTAGCCACTGACTTCAATGGGAGCTGGATCGCGCTCTTAAGGTAAAAGAAACCCAAATTATTCCCATAACATAAGCAGTGTTTAAAACTAGTGTCAAAAATAGGCATTTCTTTCTTGTTCTATTTCCTTACAGCGGTAGCTGTAAGGAAGTTAAATGCACAACCACTCTCCATTATAAACAGGGGACTGCTGAAGCCCCGATTTTGAAGAAACCGCTTGAGCTACATTTCTGAAAATGTATCCATGGCTTTACTTTGTGAGGACCATCATATGCACAAAGTTTGAAAAAGATCCATCAGGAAAACAAAATGTTATGACTGTTTGAAAGTTAATTGGTTGTGGTCAAAATGCACATGTCCTCACGATTTTGAATCATCAATATCTCCTCCCCCTGGATGAGTTGAGCCCCCAAACATCACAGGCTTGGAGCATGAGATCAATAACGGCTTCTGTAATATGATAGTGATTGGTGAAGCCAAAACAGAGTTATTAATTATTAAAAAATCAGTTCCACTGGCTCGCGCATGCGCAGTTGAGCAGCTGCTGACCAGCAAAACATAAGGAAAGTTACTTGACTCTACTTTTTAAAATCACGTAACTATCAGAAGCCAGCTCTGTCACGAAGACTTTAAGCGCTAGTCAGTTTCATGTCAATTACCCACTTGCCTCAGAAAGACAGCAAGAGGACACTCCAGTCAGCTTCCTCTCAATTACCCCCCTGGCCTCACACTGTACTTTTGACTCCTTATGAAAAGTCTGCAAGTTTTCAAAAGTTGCAGACTTTTCACTTGGTATGAAAACTTGCAGACTTTTCACTCCTATAAAAAGTTGCCAACTTTTCATAGAGACAAAAGTCTGCAACTTTTCATACCAAGTGAAAAGTCTGCACCTTTTGAAAAGGTGCAAACTTTTCATATAGAGTCAAAAGTAGGGCGCGAGGCCAGGGTGGGAGGTTAATTGACATGAAACTGACTAGAGCTTCCTCTTGCTGGCTTTCTGGGGCAAGTGGGTAATTGACATGAAACTGACTACAGCATAAAGTCTTTGTGACAGAGCTGGCTCCTGATAAAAGCTACCTGATTTTAAAAAGCAGAGTCACGTAACTTTCATTATACTGTTACGCCCGGGCTCCCCTTTTCCCCGTGCCCCCTGGCAGCTTATGGAGAGGATGTGGGGGGAGAGAGACTAAGCCGTTCCCCAGCCCCCTCCCCACTCACTGGCCTGATGCTGCAGGTTCTGCTACCCCCACTAGGAACACTGGGGTTACTGACATGTTTCTTGTCTGGGCATGCTAGGATGATATTTCCCATCATGCCCAGACAGGAACAGCAAGATGGCAGCGGCCCCGTGTGTCCTGCAGCGTCGCGGGGCCTTTTGAAAAACTCTACAGTCCCTCCTGTGAGGCTGTGAGTGACAGTGGCATTGTTGGTGAAAGGAGTGAGAGAGTGTGTGTGTGCGCGCACACGCGACAGCAGTGCATGTGTGTTTGAGAGAGTGGGGGGAGAAGAGTGTGTGTGTGGGAACTGCATGCGTGTGTGATTGTGAGAGTTAAGAGTGGGGGGAGAAACGTGGATTGTGCGTGTGTGTTTGTGAGAGAGTGGATGCGTGTGTGTTTGATAGAGAGTGTATGGGAGGGAGAGAGAGCGAGAGAGAGAGATTGAGTTGGGAGAGGGGGGGGGAGAGAAGTTGGGAGAATCTTTCCCCAAACACCTCCTGTTTTGATGTGGAGGCTATGTTTAAAAAAAGGAAGGGGGAAAAAAAAAAAGACACACCAAGTTCCTCCTCACACTCCTCCTTTGGCTCTTGTAGAGTTACTCCTAGTTTACACTTGGGTTAAATGGGGATAATCATTCCCATTGACCCTAACATAAACAAGTAACTTCATATATGCATAACTTACAAGTTACACAACTTTTAAGTTAAAGGTTCTGTAAAATACACAATTTAAAAGTTGTGCAACAACTGATATATTAACGTGCTGATATATCACATCGCACAAAACCTGAAATTTACCAAAATAAAAAAAAATTTAGTTTAAAAAAAAAGTTACATGTGCAAGTTTTTAAAACTAAAAACTTTCCTCTTCAGAAACATCAAAATCATTTTGACTCTAGCTTAAACTCCAAAAAAACATACAAATTCATTACAATTACAATTAAACAAACATTCAACTCCATACACTGCAACAAGTCAGAAATGCCAAAGAATATGGAAATTATTTCAAAATTTGTGGAATATTTAATATTTTATCCTCATCAACATAAATGTAATATATTACATTTCTTACCATACATACTTAATTGTATTTACCATATGTACTTAATTCCTTACCATACATATTTATTCGTTTTTATCAATAACTAAACTTTCACTTTTTTCATTATTAAACTTTAATTTATCATAATTTGACAATGAACAATTTTTTCAGAGTGCATTAACTTTTTCTACAGAACTGCATTCTGTACAAAGAATTCTATAATGTTCTCTACACTGACATTGTTAACAGTTTATTGTATAAAGTGTATACAATTTGTATACATGTAAAGGACAGAGTAAGGAATTAAGTACATATATTATGTATGGTAAGGAATTAAGTACATATTTTACATTTATGTTGATGAGGATAAAATATTAAATATTGTTCAAATTTTGAAATAATGTTGATGTTTTTTGGCGATTATGTCTTGTTGCAATGTATGGAGTTGAATGGTTTTTTAAACTGTAATTGTAATTACTTTGTATGGTTTTTTGAGTTTAAGCCAGAGTCAAAATGATTTTGTGATGTTTTTGAAGAGGGAAGTTTTTCGTTTTAAAAACTTGTGCATTTAACGTTTTTTTAAACTGTAAAGTTTTTTGTTTTGGTAAGTTTATGTTTAAGGCAAACACAGCAAGATAATAAATTAAATTTAGATTTGTTACCTAAATGAAATTTAAATTCTGTTTCTGGCCTATAAACTCATGACTTAGATAAAGAGAACAATCCAACGAGTTCAGAAGAACGTAAGTACTGGGTCAGACCAGTGGTCCATCTAGCCCAGCATCCTGTCTCCAACAGTGGCCAGCTCTGGTGGCTCAAGAGAAGTACATGTACAGGTCATGGAGATGTAACCCATCAACTGCTGAACACTCCAAACTACTGGTAGCCAGGGGTTTAATGCTCCAACAAGTAGGCATTTATGGCTCTATCCTCTAAGAATTTATCTAAGTTCCATTTAAAGCTAGTTACTATACTGCTGGCTTTCACAGTCTCCTCTGGCAGTTCCACAACTGTATTGTCCACTGCATGCAAAAGTATTTTTGTTCATTTCTGCTGCCATCTAACCAGTGTCCCCTTGTTCTCTTATAACGAGAAAGGGCAAACAGCACTTCCCTATTTACTTTCTCCATTCCACTCGTGATGTTATACACTTCTATCATATTCCCCCTTAATCACCTTTTGTCACTTCTATCATCCTCGTTGCCCTTCTCTGAACCTTCCCCAATTCTATCTTTCTTGAGATGGGGCAACCAGAACTGCATACAATATTCAAGTTGGGGTCATACCAAAGGTTTATGGCATTATGATACTTTCCCTTTTATTTTTACTTCCTTTTTCAATAATGCCAAGCACTTGGTTTGCCTTTTTGACTGCTGCCACACACTGAGCAGCAGTCTTCAAGGAACTATCCACAATGACTCCAAGATCCTTCTTCTGAATGGTTATACTCAAAATAGAACGTATGAATGTATAGCAACGATTGTTTTTCCCTATGTGCATCCCTTCGCACTTAACACTGAATTTAATTTGCCATTTTAATACCCATTCACCTAGTCGTGCAAGATCCCTCTGTAGTTCCTCAGTCTGCCTCTTAACCATCTTGAATAATTTGGTGTCCTCTGCAAATTTTGGCCACCTCACTCTTTACTCCTTTATACTATATATACCAAATCTAGTCACTATATTCACCATACTACACTATATTCACCATAATATACTATACCAACCCTATACACTTTATACTATATATACACACTATACCAACCTTATTCACTATATACATGCTTGTTGACATTCTCATAAAATTCTAATTTAGTGAGGCATGACTTCCCTTTGCTAAAGCCATGATGGTTTTTACACATCAAATCATGCTTGGACCTGGACGGTCACTCTGTCGATGAGCTGGTCCAGTGTTGGAACACCTTGCTGGAGGAGGCCATCAACAGGGTGGCTTCGAGACGCCCTCTGCCTCGGTCTCGTCACCGCAGAGCCCCTTGGTTTACTGAGGGGCTGCGGTGTATGAAGCAAGTAGGCAGGAGGCTGGAGCGACGCTGGCGTACTCGCTCTGACTCCGACCGACTTCTCCATAGGGCCCATTTGCGGTCCTATGTTGAGGCTGTGAGAGCAGCGAGGAAGGAGTTCCTTGCTGTCCTCATAGCGTCTGTGAAGTCACGTCCGGCGGAGCTGTTTCGGGTGGTGCGGGGGTTGGTTAGTCCGGCCTCGCTCCACCTGGACGGGGACTTGTCCCAGGCCTGCTGTGAGGAGTTTGTCACCTACTTCACAGACAAGATCGCTCGGATTCAGAGCGACTTTTGCTGCTGGATTAGAGGCAGTAGGTAGAGAGCGCGAGGTGATGGAGGCCCCGTCTGGTCCATCTTTGTGGGGGGAGTTTCAGGAAGTGATGCCGGCCGATGCGGCGGATGTCTTGGGGTATGTGAGGGCCAGTTGTTGCGAACTTGATCCATGCCCGTCCTGGTTGGTGAAAGCCTCCAGGGAGACGTTGGGGACAGTGCTGGTGAGGGTAGTGAACACGTCTTTGCAGCAGGGGAGGTTGTCGCCCAGTCTCAAGGAGGCTGTGGTGCGCCCCCTGGTGAAGAAACCATCTTTGGACATGGATGCCCTCACCAGTTACCGACCTGTCTCTAACGTTCCCTTTTTAGGGAAGGTTATTGAGCGGGCAGTGGCACTCCAGCTCCAGGCGCATCTCCAGTTCCAGGCGCAATCTAGACAGCATCGGTTTCCTGGACCCGTTTCAATCTGGGTTCCGCCCCGGCTATGGCACCGAGACGGCGTTGGTGGCCTTGGTCGACGATCTCCGCCAGGAGATGGATGCAGGATGTTCAACACTTCTCATCCCGCTAGATCTCTCGGCCGCTTTTGATACCGTGGACCATGGGCTGCTGTTGAGACGGTTGCGTGACCTGGGGGGTCTGGATGGGACTGTTCTTGAATGGTTCCGTTCATTCCTCTCGGGGAGAAGCCAGCGGGTGGTGCTGGGGGAGGAGACATCTTGCCCCCGTGCCTTATCATGCGGCGTTCCGCAGGGTTCTATTCTGTCTCCATTATTATTTAATGTTTATATGCAGCCCCTGGGGGAGGTCGTGAGGGGGTTCGGGGTGCGTTGTCACCAATATGCTGATGATACTCAGCTGTACCTCTCTTTTTCAACGGACCCAGACCCTGCTATCTCGGTGCTATCCCAGTGTTTGGAGGCCGTGGCGGAATGGATGTGGCAGAGCAGACTGAAGCTCAACCCCGATAAGACGGAGGTGATGGTGGTGGGGAGAGCGAGGGAGGTGTCGGCCCCACTTATTGGGGGGGGTTCACCCTGCCATAGCTCAACAGGCCCGGAGTCTGGGGGTGGTGCTGAACATGGATCTCCGCCTGGAGTAGCAGGTGGAGGCAGTCGCAAAGGCTGTCTTTCGCCAGTTGCATCTGGTACGGAGGCTGCATCCGTTCGTCTCCGGCCCAGACATGGCCTCCCTCATCCATGCCTTCGTCACCTCGAAGCTGGACTGTTGCAATGCACTCTACGTGGGGCTTCCCTTGTGCCTGGTTCGGAGGCTGCAGCTAGTGCAGAATGCGGCAGCCCGCCTCCTTTCGGGGACGGGTCATCGGGAGCACATAACACCTGTGCTCCAGGCTCTGCATTGGTTGCCGATAGCGTGCCGAGCCAGGTTCAAGGTGTTGGTACTGATTTACAAAGCCCTTCACGGTCTCGGCCCCTCATACCTCATGGACTGCCTTGCCCTCCGCGCCCCGGAGCGGCTCCTTCGGTCTGCCGGGGGTGCCTTCTTGGAGGTCCCCCGTGTTAAGCGGGGGGCCACAATGGAGAGGGCATTCTCGGTAGCCGGGCTGCGTCTTTGGAACTCCCTACCGGAGGAAGCTCGCCTGGCCCAAGCCTTTTGACATTCCGGCGAAGGTGTAAAACCTGGCTGTTCGCCCAGGCCTTTGGGGAGGGGTTAGTGGATTTTTTAATCTCCCCTACCCTATTTATTGTTTAATGTATCCCGGGCCCTGTTCTTAATATTTAATATTGTATTTTTATATGTTTTAAATTGTTTTATATTGTATGTGTTTTTTATTGTTGGAAGGCGCGCCGAGCTGTGTTCAGGAGGGGCGGGGTATAAATTGAATAAATAAATAAATTGAATAAATAAATAAATTGAATAAATGCCAAGTAATTCTGTTTTTAACAATGGTCTCCATCAGATTACCCAGTACCAATGTCAGGAGTTTCCAGGGACACCTTTGGAACCCTTCTCATAGGTCAGTATATACAGGACAAGAAAGAAAATAATGGGGGAGGGATTCTAGCAGTCCAAAATTGCATGGACATAAATCCTCAAAAGCTAAACCATTGTATCTACCTATAAAATATTTTAATAAAGTAAGGAAAAATCTTAATTTAATAAATGCTGTTCTCAGAAAAGGAGAAAAAAAAATTGGCCTAATTCAGAAATTAACAGGATGCCTGTAGTATTAATACGTAGGTTCAATAGGGATTTCATAAAATGGTTTTGTATTACACCTAATTGGTTTCCAAACAACATACTCCAGAATTCAACACCAAACATGCTTTGAGATAGAACATTTGCTTTAAAAACTTTTAAGGCAGGAGGAACAAGATGCCCCACATTGTTTGTAGAACTGCAAAATTCCATGAACGGTGCTTGGTTTTAGTTATAGTGAAAGTAATATAATTGTTCCAGAAGGAACCTCAAGTGAAAAATTGAATGCCCAAGTAGGAATAGGAATTAATTTGTTCGATGTCAATACCATCTAAATTCCATCTATACATTTATTTATTCCTTCCACAAACCATCACTTTAGTTTATTGATGATGAATAGTAAGAGATTCTATCCAAGCATAAATCTCAAGCTAGTTGATGGCTCTTTTCATCCCAATGGGGGAATAATAGAATAACCATGTCGTCTGCATACAGAAGAGGTGACCTGAGTGAGGACCTAAGGCCCAGGGTCCAAATCTGGCTCACGGATAGTTTAATATAGTCTTTTTCCAGTTCCAGGAACTGGCCCCTGGATCCAGTTCCTATTCCCAACCACTAAAAAAGCTAAGCTCAAGCTAAGGAAACAGATGAGGGCATGCACCAACCTGACTGTAACCAAGCCAAGCACATGCACCTGAGACTGCACATCCGCTTGAATGTTTGTTGGTCTTCTCCCCTGTCTCTGCCACTGTCCCCTCTCCCTGTCTCTCCCCCTCGTTTTTTAGATTGTAAGCCACAGGCAGGGACCGCATCTATGTTTATGTTCTGTACAGTGCCAGGTACATGACCGGCGCTATATAAATGTTTATAATTATTATGACAACAACAACGGCAATTGGGATTCTTACCTGTGAATTGCCCTTCTGTAGCCTTACAGGGAGTTTATTAGGACTCAGGGAGCGATCTCCCTCATGTCCACTAGGAGGCAGCATAGACTTTCCACTGGGCATGCGTAGGGAGAGCGCGCCCTTGCTTCCCCAGGAGTATCACAGCCGAAGTATCCGTAGCTGAAAGCAACAAAAACAGAACCTTCCCCGAAACTTCGAGGAGTAACGTTAATCGAATCCCCATGTAATGAGGAATTCCTGACTAAACCTCAGGAATTCAACAAAACAGCGCAGGTGGGCCGAATAAACTCCCTGTAAGGCTACAGAAGGACAATTCACAGGTAAAAATCCCAATTGCCCTTTCTATAGCCTTCAGTCCATTTATTCAGACTCAGGGAGATAACAGAGCAGTACTATTTATTCGGTAGGGGAGGGACAACTAGGTTTAACAGGACCCCAGGACCCCTTGAAGGATCCGCCTGCCGAAGGCGGCCTCGGCAGATTGGTGCAGATCAATTTTATAGTGCCCGGTGAACGTATGCAGGTTTTTCCAGGTGGCTGCCTTGCATATTTCACCGATCAGGGCCCGGAAGAGGAAAGCCGAATTAGTGGCCACTCCTCGGGTAGAGTGGGCCAGGATAGGATTGGGGGGCTGGAGGCCAGAAGCTTGGTATGCTTCGGCTATGCAGGACAAGATCCAGCTGGCAATAACTGATTTGGAAGCCTTTTTGCCCCCTGTGACGGGGATTATAGCTTACTAGAAGGCTAGAGGAATGTCTGAAGGAGGCCGAACGATGCAGATATATCTTTAAAGCCCTGCGTACATCCAGAGAATGCCACAGTTTCTCCAAAGGGTGGCAGGGCCGAGGACAGAAGGAGGGCAGGACCACATATTGGGAGAGATGGAAGAGGGAGGAAACTTTCAGGAGGAAGGAAGGATCCAGGCAGAGAGAGACCAATTCCTTCCTGAAGGAGCATAGGGAAGGGTCGGCCGACAGAGCCCCAATCTCGGATATACGTCTGGCCGAGGTGATGGCTATTAGAAAGGCCACCTTAATTGAAAGGTAGAATAGAGAAACCTGATTTTAGGGGCTCAAACGGGGGCCCAGTAAGAGCCTTAAGAACCAAGTTGAGGTTCCAGTTAGGGAACCTGTGTACTACAGGTGGGGAAATTCGATGGGCGGCCCTCAAGAACTGGCATACATGAGGGTGGGTCGAAAGGTGTGGTCTACCAGAAGCCACTAAGGTGCTATCAATTGCAAACGTCTGGATAGGGTGTTGGGGCGTAAGCCTTTGTCCAAGCCTTTGGAGGACCTGGCCTACAGAGGGGGACTGTGGGGAAACAAGCTTAGACTGGCACCAACCCACAAAGACCTTCCAAGTACACTGGTATATGCGTTGAGTGGACTTTCGTTTAGAAGCTAGCAAAGTGCGTATAACAGAGTCAGAATAAACCAGACCCTGAAGCGCTATGGTCTCAACAGTCATGCTGTTAGTTTCAGAAGCTCAAGTTGCTGATACAGGAGGGGTCCCTGTGACAGCAGGTCTTGTGTGACAGGTAGCGTGAGGAGGTTCCTGTGTGATAGGGTGAGCAAGTCTGCGAACCATGGCCAACGAGGCCAGAAGGGGGCCACGAATATCACCGTGTCCCACTGGAACTTGCAACGGCGGATCGGACGGCTAAGTAAGGGGAAAGGAGGGAAGGTGTAGAGAAGGCCCGGGGGCCATTGAACGTCTCAATGATTAGTTGAAATGCGGTCGGGCTGAGGACCCATTTCCGTGACGGCTCAACCAGTCGGCTTCGACATTGTCTATGCCTTTTATATGGAGGGCCGACAGAGTAGGTGAGACTGCCCAACGCATCAAGCGGGAGGCTTTCTTGTGCAGCACCTTTGACCGAGCTCCCCCCTGGTGGTTGACGTAAGCCATGGCTGTGATGTTGTCTGTGAAGACAATCACATGGCAACCCTCCAATAGAGTGATGAATCATTGGAGGGCTAGTTGAATGGCCTTGAGTTCCAACCAATTGATGCTGTGGGTGGCATCTGTGGCCGACCAGACCCCTTGTGTGAAGTGGTTGCTGATGTGGGTTCCCCATCCTGAGAGACTGGCATCCGTTGTCAGTACAATCTTGTGCGGTTCTGTTAGGGGAACTCCGTGTAAGAAGCGGAGTGGGTCACCCCCACCAGTTGAAGGATTTTAGGGTCTCGGTCGGGACAGAGAGATACTGGGCAGTTGTTGATTATTTGTGTTTGCCAAGGGCGAAGCAGTTGTTGGAGGCTGAGCGGGTGAAACTGAGCTCACTGAAGGTGTCGTGTGCAGGAAATCATGCAACCGAGCAGGGACAGTTGCGTTCGTATGGAAGTTATGAGGTTCCTGATCTTGTCTTGCTGAGAGGGTGGAATGAATACCCTGTCCAAGCGGGTGTGGAATATTACCCCCAGGTGTTCTAGATGCTGGCTGGGCATCAGGTGACTTTTGTCTCGGTTGATTTGAAATCCGTGGTACTCCAGGTAGGAGATGAGCCTGAGCTAGGTCCCGAGACACCGCCTGAATCAGGATGTTGTCTAAATAAGGCTATGCCCTCAAGTCGGAGGTTCGCAATGAGGGGGATCAAAATTTTTGTAAATGTTCTGGGTGCTGTGGCCAGGCCAAAGGGGAGTGCCCAATATTGCCAATGCTGGTTGTTGTAGGCGAAGCGGAGCCATTGACGGTGAGCCGGGAGGATGGGTATGTGAAGGTACGCATCTTTTAGGTCCAAGGAAGAGAGCCAGTTGTCTTTCGATATCGCTAGCGTGATGGAGGCCAAAGTTTCCATCTTGAACTTCTGGAGCCTGATGGACCTGTTGAGGCGTTTCAGATCCAGGACAGCTCTCCATTCTCCGCTTTTCTTCTGCACGAGAAAGAGGAGCGAATAGAGTCCCCTTCCCTTCTCGTGCCATGGCACTCCTTCTATGGCACCCATCTTTTGCAGTCTGTCAATTTCAGATCGCATTGCCTCACGCTTGCTGGTGATGCGTGGGAGGGGGGAAATGTGGAAGAATTCCCTTGGCTTGGTTTTGAATTCGATGGCGTATCCTTTTGTTACTGTTTGTTGGGCCCAGGTGTCTGAAATGGTCTGGCTCCACTGCTGAGCGAAGTGCAGGAGCCTTCCTCCAAGCTGGTGAAGGAAGATACAAAGGAGTCAGGACTCCTGCTTGCGTGAAGGAGACCCGGGGCGTCTGGAATAAGAGGAGTGTGTGGCTGACCTGTTAGGTTTTGCTCCGTGTTCCCTATGTCCTCTGCCGCACTGTTGGGAGCTCCAGGCATTGTACGAGGAGAAGGTCTGTTTGGGACCCTGGTTGCATCTCTGAAAAGGATGAAAAACTCTTGAAAGCTTGGACCTGGTTAAGGGAGTGCTTCTTTTCTTTGTTAGAGGCATCGGAGAGAGCCTTGTCCAGTGCCGGGCCAAATAGTATGCCCCCCCTGACTCTGCTGTTTACCAGAAGGTTCTTGGCGTGTGGAGCCATAGCCGGCGGCGTGCTGCTACATTTGCCGCCATCCCCGACTGCCCAGATTACAATGTCCATGGAGGCATCCATAAGAAAGGCGTGGGCAAGTGTGACAGTGGCTAGCTTGTGAGAGTGAGGGTGAAATGTTCGCATCTTTTGCCAGCTTGAACCATTTCATGATGGCTCTGGAGGCATATGAAGCAGTGGTGGACATCTGCAAGATATATGACAGTGCCTCTTAATTCTTGCAGAGTTCAATTTCTATTCCCTTATCAGTGGGATCCTTCAGGAGAATGTCCTCTGCAGAGGGGAATACCGACTTGCAGGCTAAGGAGGCGGCAGCTGCGTCCACCTTAGGCGGCTTGAAAATGGGATCACTCTGCTTGGTGAATGAGTATAGGGTCTGCTGCACTCTAGACAGCTTGGTTGCTTTAATGGGTTGTTTCCATTGAGCCTTAATGATTTTATTTTCAAAGGCCCGATCCAGGGTGACCCCCTTGCCGCCACTATGAAGCTTGGGTATATATTCCCTGTCTGAATCCTCAGCGTCAGAGGATGAATCAGTCTCTCTCTTTTTGTGTGTGCTTGGGGTGATTCTGAGTACTCTCTCCGCCCTCCTGAGGAGTTTGGGGCCTTGGCCAGAAGGGAGTTCCCGGTCCACATCCTTGGGGCCCTTCGCCAGGAACTCCTCCCATTCGGGGGTGTCATGGTCCCCTGCCCCCGAGGAATAGTCTTCATTATCATCTGAGTCCTCCGAGGGGGAGAAAGCTACGGGCGGAGGGGTTCTGGCTCAAGTCTGGCCCTTGCGCTTTTTGCACGGGGCGGGTTCTGACTCTGAAAAGGATACCAATAACTCTCCTTCCTCTGAGGGGGACTCGCCCTGCTCATTCTCTGAGGAAGACCCGAGGAGGTCCTTGAGGGAATATTTGTGGGCTTGCTTGTGAGGTGTCCTGTGTTTGCCTTTGCCAGCTCTCTTAGCTTAGTTTTATTCGGCAAGGCTCTCTTAGAGTCCCCTTTAAAGGAAGGTTTGGAGGGGGGTGCGCGTTTTGTGCCCTCCTTTGGTTGCCCTCAATGTGCGCTAGGACCCCCATCACGGACCTGAGCGTGTCCATCTAGAGCCTTTGAAAGGACTCCATAGTATGCTCTCCTCTTACTTGTGAGGAGGCAAAAGTGTCTGCCTCCTCCTCTTCATTTCTATTTCATCCCGTCTGTCCTCCATATTGCTGCGCGGCTACTCCGTCTGTAGAACGGGGGCGGCGGCCTAGGTGGGAATCTCCGGTGCCGTTTCACTTTCGCACCGAGGCGAAGCAGTGCCTCTTGGTGTGTGGTGGCTTGGCGGGTGGCCGCCCTGAGAGTTTTGGCGGTCTCCGCCATCCTAGGCGTGTGTTCTGGAGCGTCATACCCGGAGGCCAAACCCTCAACGCCTGAACACCTGGACTGTACCCAGGGGCCGGCACCGGGAGAAAATTAGAGTGGGAGGCCACTCGATCTGTCCAAGTTTGATGGAGGCTGAAGCCTATTAAGTACTGATCCCCTCCCTCATAAGGAGAAAGGAGATTAGAAAGTCTGGAGGGGGTGCGGAGCACCCCTGCTGTGCGTCCTATTAGATCAGAGGCAGACTTTCGACTGGGGAAGCAAGGGCGCGCTCTCCCTACGCATGCCCAGTGGAAAGTCTATGCTGCCTCCTAGTGGACACAAGGGAGATCGCTCCCAGTCTGAATAAATGGACTGAAGGCTATAGGATAGGAGATAGATTCATGGCACAAACCCATAATCTGAACCATCCTCTTCTTGAGCACACCACTTTAAGTACCATCACCCCCAAATTCTATGCAACCCTCAGAACTTGTACTAATTTTCAAAGTGGCCACAGAAAGGAAAAGGTTCCCTACCCCTAGTATAGAGTACTACTACTACTTGTGCCCGCACTACCCATAAGAGAAGACAGAGACGTGCTTTGGGATAAAGAGAGACATCGGCCGGAACTTTATTACATGATATATACGTACTCCACAACAGCAAATAAGGAACCTGTGTGAATGTAGAGGAGGAACCATGCCATAAAAAGCAGGCCCTGCTGAGCTAATTCTCGCCCGCCTAACCCGGGTGAATCGACCCTTCGAATTGACCCTCCCCTTGGGTCAGAGCAGGTTGAAGCCCCCTACCAGCCGTTCTGAGCCTGGGGCCCCACCCTTAAGACACACACACACACACACCCCGCGTGGTAGTTTTACCACTGTGGAGTCTTACCACAGCATGGTTCCTACCCTGCTACCTGCACATGTTGCAACGAACAGAAGCTGAACATTGAACCATCATATTTAGCAAAACATCATAACTACTGAAAAGAAGGCAAAAAACCCGGCCGCTTTTGTGCCAATTAAGCCAATGGGAAAATTCCTCCTCGGCCCTGAAAACAGCGACCAGCCGTAGCCCACAGCAGTTGAAACAACACATAGACCCAGAGCACTACATCCACAGGTAAACCCAACTTGAGGGAAAGGGTGGGTGGGAAAAATCCCTCTGCGCATGTTGCCCTGCAGATGAGGAGCGAGGAAGAGGCACCCAGCGGTTCAGGTATCTATACCTGACTGAAGCTCCACCACCCCCTCAGGTGCATCTCCTCTCCCCCCACTGGGCCACGACGCCAAGCCTCCTGTGTGTCAGGGGAGGGGCAAAGGTGCCTTTACCTCCCCCCCAGCCCAGTGCCCTGTCTTGGGAAAGTGGGCACAAAATCCACCCCCCACCCCCGCTGAGAGCTTGGGAGTGTTCTCTTGTGCCGGCACTACCCATAAAAGAAGACAGACACATGCTTTGGAATAAGAGAGACATCGGCCGCAACTTTATTACATGATATATACATACACCACAACAGCAAATAAGGAGTCTGTGTGAATGTAGAGGAGAGGGACCATGACATAAAAAGCAGGCCAAGGGGCTGAGCTAACTCTCGCCCGCCTAACCCGGGGGAATCGAGCCTTTGAATTCACCCTCCCCTTGGGTCAGAGCGGGTTGAAGCCCCCTACCAGCCATTCCGAGCCTAAGCTGGGGCCCCAGCCCTTAAGACCTCCCCACGTGGTAACAGGGTGCAAGCACGCCTCCTTAGCTCTTAGGGAGCCTTACCACAGCACCACCCAGTGAGTACATTGGCTGTGGTGAGATCTGAACCCTGATCTTCCAGGTCCAGTCCCAGCACATTATCCACTACACCACACTGGCGCTCTCTCACACAGAGAAAGATTATGTAGATCATGGTACTTATCACAAAGATTGCTTTTAATGTCATTTATGTAAATATTAAACAAAAATGAGGCCAAGATACACCCATCTGATTCCTCTTTCAGTAGGAAAAGCTTCAATGATTTGTTAACCTTTATATCGCACTCTTCCCTGAAGGCGCAGGGCGGCTTACATTACACACACAAATATTTATATATATATATATATATATATATATATATATATATATATATGAATGAATGTATTTAAAATACAATTCCCCCCCAAAAAAACCAACCCACTCCCACCCTGCAACAACCTCCTACCTAATACCCCTCCCTATCTTGCAGCCCATCCTTCCCCTTAGCATTAAACACCACCACTACCCAAATTCAGTCCCTGCTGCCAAATGCCGGACGGAACAAAATGGTCATGCACTGCCTCTGAAAGGCCACCAGGCTTGAACACAGGTGGACCTCCTGAGGAAGGGAGTTCCATAACAAAGGTGCAACACCAGAGAATGCCCTCATAGTCGAGACCCGGTGAAAAACTGGAGTCTCCAAAAAGCCCCAGCTGATCGCAGAGGCCATGATGGGACATGGGGAGCCAGGCGATCCATCAGATGAGGCCTAGAGCATTTGGGATTTTAAAGGTTTGGGTTTAGGGGTCTGATGTCCCCAAACAAAACCTTTCCACTGAGTTCTTGTAAAGGGTTCTGAATAGATATATTAAGTGGGGGGTCCACTAAGGTTAAAGAGTTTGTTTCACAGTCTGTCAGTTGAATCAGAAGCTGCTCTTAAATCAATAAAAGCTAAGGACAGCTTATTTAATTTTACCCATGTGTACTTGCGAATTACATGAGAAAGTATGAAGTAATTTATAATTGTAGAAACCTCTTTTCTAAATCCAGCTTGACCTGGGATAAGAATGGTATTAGTCCTTTCCTAGTGCTCCAATTTATGTAAAATATGTCTTGCATAAATTTTGGAAATAACATTAAGCTAACGGGATGGTAGGGCGCACGGTTGGAAAGGGCAATTGGGATTCTTACCTGAGAATTGCCCTTCTGTAGCCTTGCAGGGAGTTTATTTGGACTCAGGGAGCATTCTCCCTCGCATTCACAAGAAGGCAGCAGAAACTTTCCACTGGGCATGCATAGGGAGCACTCCCTCACTTCCCCAGGAGTATCACAGCCGAAAGATCCAGAGCTGGAAGACAAAGAACAAACCAAACCCTTCCCCGATATTCAAGGAGATATCTTAAAAAGAACAACAAGGTTACACTAATTATAACTATTCAGAACTATTAGCAGAACACAGCCCGGGTGGGCCAAATAAACTCCTTGCAAGGCTACAGAAGGGCAATTCTCAGGTAAGAATCCCAAATGCTTTCTCTATAGCCTTCAGTCCGTTTATTCGGACTCAGGGAGATAAAGCAATAGTGTTTATTCAGAAGGGGAGGGTCAATACTTAGATCGAGCCCAGAACCCCTTGAAGGATTCACCTGCCGAAAGCGGTTTCGGCGGATTGATGCAGATCTATTTTATAACGCATGGAGTGGAACTCCCTCCCGAAATCTGAGTGGGTCCTCCCACCAGGTGAAGGAGTGTAGTGTGTCTGTTGGTGTGGGAATGGACATTGGGCAGTTGTTGATTATTTGCTCCTGCCAGGGTCGAAGAAGCTGCTGGAGGCTGTGGGCGTGAAAACGAGCCCACTGAAGGTGACGCATGCATGAAATCATGCACCCGGAGGAGTGACGCTAGAGTTCGGAGCGCGGGTCTGCGTTCGCGCCCATATGGAAGCGATCAGGCTCCTGATTTTGCGTTGTCGACCCAGAGGGATGAATATTCTGTCCAGTTGAGTATGGAACACGACCCCCAGGTGTTCGAGGTGCTGGGAGGGTGTTAAGTGACTTTTGTGGTGATTGATCTGAAAGCCATGCTTTTCCAGATAGGAGACGGTGATTTGGAGATGGTCCTGAGCTATCTCTTGGGATGTCGCTCGAATCAGGATGTCGTCCAGGTACGGGAAGACTGCCACCCCCTGGAGTCGAAGGTTCGCTATAAGGGGAAAACAACAGCTTCGTGAACATCTGCGGGGCTGAAGCGAGTTCAAAGGGGAGGGCTCAGTACTGCCAATGTTGGTTGTTGTACGCAAACCATAGCCATCGTTGGTGTGCAGGAAGAATGGGTACGTGCAGGTACGCGTCTTTTAGATCAGAGAAGTGAGCCAGTCGTTCTAGGATATTGCCACTGAGATGGAGGACAAGGTTTCCATTTTGAATATCTGGGTTTTGACGCATCTGTTGAGGCGTTTCAGGTCCAAGACGGCTCGCCATTCTTCGGTTTTCTTTTGCACTAGAAAAAGGATAGAATATAGGCCCTTCCCCTTCTCGTGCCATGGCACTCTTTCTATGGCCCCTATGCCGTGCAGTCTGCTGATCTCGGATTGCATTGCTGCGCGTTTGCAAAAATTGCCTGCGAGGGGGGAGATGCAGAAAAACTTCGTTGGCTGGCACTTGAATTCTATGGAGTAGCCGTGTGTGACTGTCTGCAGGGCCCAAGAGTCGGTCACTGACTGCTTCCACTGCTGGGCAAAGTGTAGTAGTCTTCCTTCTAGTCGGTAGGAGCCGGGGGAGGAAGAGGCTAAGGAGTCAGGACTCTTGTTTGCGAGGTGGGGATCCAGCGCGTCTGTTATAGGAAGCTTGTATAGCTGACCTGTTGGGCTTGGATCCGCACCCCCTGTGACCTCTGGCATATTGTTGGGAATTCCAGGAACTGTAGGAAGAGAAGGCACGCTTGTGACCCTGGTTGGTTCTCTGGAAGGGTCGAAAAAAGGTTTTAAATGTCTGGACCTGATTGAGGGAATACTTTTTCTCCTTATTAGAGGCTTCAGCGAGGGCCTTGTCCAAAGCAGAACCAAACAATTTGCCCCCTTTAAATCTACTATTAACAAGCATGTTTTTAGCATGTGAATCGGCTCGCCATGGGAGGCTCCAAAGACGGCGTCGTGCCGCTATGTTAGCCGCCATACCTCGGGCTGCCCAGGTGACAATGTCCATAGAGGCATCCATGAGGAAGGCGTGTGCTAGGGTGACATTAGCAGCCAGTTTTCGTGATAGTGCTGCTGCAATGTTCAGGTCTTTGGACAGCTTAAACCACTTCATGATGGCCCTGGCAGCGTAAGAAGCGGTGGTGGCAATCTGTAGGGTATGGGACAGAGCCTCGTAGCTCTTATGGAGCCCAATTTCTATACCCTTATCTGTGGGGTCTTTTGGCAACAGGTCCTCCGATGAGGGGAAAACTGAGTGGCGAGCTAGGGAGGCGGCTGCTGAGTCTACCTTGGAGACCCTGAAAATAGGGTCATTTTGTTTAGAGAAGGGGTACAGGGACTGCTGGATCTTAGACATCTTGGTTGCTTTAGTAGGTTGCTTCCATTGGGCCTTAATAATTCTTTTGAAGGCCCAGTCAAGAGTGACTCCCTTACCGCTGCTATGTAGCCTGGGGATGTACTCCCTGTCTGATTCTGAGAAGGAGGATTCAGATTCCTTCTTTTTTGGGGTGCTAGGGGTTATCCTTAGTAACCGTTGCGCTCTGAGGAGGAGTTTGGGGCCCTGGTCGGGGGGGGGGGCCTGCCCACTTCCTTAGGCCCTTTAGCCAGAATGTCCTCCCATTCAGGGGTGTCCTGGTTGTCTGTCCCCGAGGAATAATTATCCTCTTCATCAGAAGCCACTGAGGTGGCGGCGGGTGGGGGGGGCTTGGACCAGTCCTGGGCTCGGCGTTTCTTGCGCTGGGGCTGTGGGGAGGGATCAGATTCAGAGGAGGACGCTAGTAGTTCGCCCTCCTCAGAGGGGGAATCGTCCCCATGGTCCTCGGAGGAGGATCCGAGTAGTTCTTTAATAGTGGGTTTGCGGGCCAGCGGGCCAGCTTATGGGGTGTTTGCCCTTTCCCACCTTTTTTGAGCTTCCTTTGAAGGAGGGCTTGGGGAGGGGGGGTGTTCCGCTTCTGGGCCCTTTTTTGATTGGTTTTGATATGCGCCAAGACCGCCATCATTGACCTGAGCGTGTCCATCTGGAACCTCTGAAAGGACTCCATTGATTGTTCCCCTCTTACTTGCGAGGAGGCAGAGGATTCTGCCTCCTCCATCTCCTCAGTTCCCGCCGCTGTGCGCCTGTCCTCCGGGGCTCCGTGCGGCTCCTCTGACTGTGAAGCGGGAGCTGCGGCCTGCACGAGGGGATCCGGCGCGGTTTCGGTTTCGCGCCCCGGGGATGCAGCCTCGTGGTGCGTCGCGGCTTTGCGGCGGCCACCCTGCGCTTGCCTGTTTCCGCCATCCCAGGCAGGACACTGGTCGGGTCGTACCCAGGGGGCCGAACCCTGCGTCTTGGGTACCCGGGCCATACCTGGGGGCCGGCACCAGGTAGAAATTTGTCCACAGCCCCTAGGGGCTTCCTAGAAGATCTTCACGTGGGTCACCAAAGAAAACGGAGACAAGATGGGAAGTCCGGTGGGGGTGCGGAGCACCCCAGCTGCACAGCCTGCTGGATCAGAGGCAGACTTTCGACTGGGGAAGCGAGGGAGCGGTCCCTACGCATGCCCAGTGGAAAGTCTCTGCTGCCTCCTTGTGGATGCGAGGGAGAACACTTCCTGAGTCCAAATAAACAGACTGAAGGCTATAGAAAGGTCACCCAATGTGCATCTATTTTGACAATGCACCCCAATTGTATTCAGTTCACCCACCCAAAGATCCCTTTGCAATCCACCCTTTTGAGAATGTAAGAAATCATCCCTGGATTCTGACTCCCTGGTCAGCTTACAATGGGTTAGACTGGGCCTTTCTTAAGCAGGGGCCAGACTACTGCAGTTTTAAGGGCATTTGACACCCACCCCCGGGATGTGTTGACAACTCCAGTCAACAACAGCCTTAATGTCTCCCAGCTGGCTTTCACCAGGACGGGCAAGGATCTAATTAACAACTGACTGCCCTACGCACCTCCCCCATATCAGTGGGTGATACAGATTGAAACTGACCCAAATAAACAGGACAAGACCAGGTTTCCATAACCTCAAACTGTGATTCTACAAATGAAGTGGCAGCATCCAAGTCGTGGTGGATATGAGCAATTTTGTCTGCAAAGTAATTAATAAAAATGTCACAACAGGTATTAGATGACTCCATTTCTGGGCAGAGGCAGACTGGATCAACCAGGCCCCTCACCACCCAGAACAGCTCCACTAGACAAGGCTTTGTAGACACTATGATAGCGGACTCTCTTTCACAGAGAGCCATGGAAAACACAATCAGCTGTATCTCGGATAAGGAACAAGAGTAAGGAATTTTGTCCTTTTTTGAAAGGATCCGCAATACATAAAAGTTTTGCAATACAGAAAATTTCTCCTGCTGGTGCAGTAGAACAAGGAGCAGTGCAACAGTAAAGTCTCTGGTTTTCAAATGCTCACTATTTACTGAAATGTGACTACCCCTGGGGTGTGGGAAGCAGTAATATTGAACACCCCCTATTTGATTCATCCTGTGGGCTGGAATATTTGCTTTGATCCCAACACTGGGCCGCATGTTGCCCATCCCCTAATTTGCATGGACCAGTCTCTAATTTGCATAACTTATGTCAATGTAAAAACCAATGTAAATTAGGTCAAATTTCAAGCTTGCATATGTCAAAGAATCCACACAGAGACTACACTTGGAAGGGGCATCAGGGCTACTCCAAGGCTGTACAAATAAATATTCAGCAACAATAAAATGCAATTAAATTTCTTTATTAAATAAAAACTAAGTTTATTAACACAGAATGCAGTGTGCAGGGGCAAGCCAACCATCCCAAAACACATGCCAAGGCAAAGATGGCACCCCCTCCCCAAACAAAGATACAGTGCACACACAGGGAAACCAAGCACCCCAAACTTTCCCCACAGGTACACCTCCTCCCCTTCCACACCCCAAACACACCACTCCTCCACAACTTTATAATGGAGAGTGCAAGCTGGCCTTTACTATGGATAAGGGGAGCTGGTCGATATAGTTTATCTGGATTTTCAGAAAGCATTTGATAATGTCCCTCATATGAGAGACCCTTGAGAAAATTAAACAGTCATGGGATAGGAGGTAGTGTCCTATTGTGGATTGGTAACTGGTAAAAAGATAGGAAACAAAGTGTAGGACTAAATGGTCAGTTTTAATGAAGAGAAGTAAATAGTGGAGTGCCCCAGGGATCTCTACTAAGACCGGAGTTGTTTAATGTAATCATTAATGAACTGGATGGGGAGGAAGGAGTGAGGTGATCAAATATGAAGACGACACCAAGTTATTCAAGGTAGTTAAAACACAAGCAGACTGAGAAAAATTGCAGGAGGATCTTGCGAGACTGGGTGACTGGGCATCTAAATGACAGATAAAATTTAATGTGGACAGGTGCAAAGTGAGGGGAAACAATCCAAACTTTATCTACACAGTGCTGGGTTCTAAATTAGGAGTTAACATTCAAGGAAAAGAACCTTGGAGACATTGTGGACAATACATTGAAATCCTCAGCTCTGTGTGCGGTGGCTGTCAAAAAAAGCAAACAGAACGTTAGGAATTATTCGTAAAGGGATAAAGAATAAAACTGAAAATATCTTAATGCCACTATATAAATTCATGGTGCAATCACAACTTGAGTATTGTGTGCAGTTCTGGTCACCCCATCTCAAAAAAGATATAGTAGAATTAGAAAGGTTACAGAGAAGGGCAACAAAAATGGTAAAGGGCTATGGAACAGAGACTGGATGCGTTAGCACTCTTCAGTCTGGAAAAGTGACAACAGAGGATATGAAAGAAGTTGATAAAACCATGAGTGGTGTGGAACAAGTTAACAGAAACCGTTCTTTACCCTCTAAATAGTACTAGAACTAGTGCACACTCCATGAAACGAACAGGTAGCTGCTTTAAAACAAATAAAGTATTTTTTTTATTCAATGCACAAGTTTGTTGCCAGAAGATGTGGTCAAGGTCAGTAGTATAGCTGGGTTTAAGAAAGGGTTGGACAAGTTTCTGGAGGAATGTAACCACTTATTGTCGGGAGCTGGAAGTGAACAGGGAATGGATCACCCTATTGTGCCTGTTGGGTACTTTCCTCCAAGCAGCTGTGATTGGCCACTGTCGAAAACAGGTGCTGGGCTCAATGGACCATTGGTCTGACCTAGTCTGGCACTACTAATGTTTTTATTCTGAGGTTTAGCGCAAGGTGTCACCAATATGCTGATAAGAGACCACATATTTACTTCTCTTTTTGATCCAACCCACGTCTTGCAGTCTTGGTGCTTACCCACTGCCTGGCTGTGATTGGGGAGTGGATAAACATGACCTAATTGAGGCTGAATTCTGATAAGACTGAGAGGATGATGGTGGGCCAGTCCTGTGATAAGGAGGGGATTGGGACTCCTCCTATTAAAAGGGGTCTGGCCCCCTCTGGTAACTCAGGTTCATAGTCTTGGAGTGCTTCTGGACCCCATGCTGCGCCTGGATCATCAAGTTGCGGCTATAGCCAGCAGTGCTTTTCACCATCTTCATCTGGTGAGGAAGTTGCAGCTTTTTATTTCCAATTCAGACCTTGCCACTGTCATCCATACTTTCATCACCTTGAAGCTAAACTGCAATGCGCTCTACGTGGGGCTGCTCTTGATGACTGTTTGGAAGCTGCAGCTTGTGCAGAACGCAGCAGCTCAACTCCTTTCAGGGACGGGTCGACGGGAGCCCATTACACCAGTGCTCTGGAGTCTGCACTGGCTACCTATAGCTTTTTAGGCACAATTCAAGGTGCTGATTTTGCGCTTTAAAGCCCTAACCGGCCTGGGCCTCGCATATCTAAAGATCGCCTATCCGACCATGTTCTGTTGTGACCCCTGCAATATACTGGGAGTACCCTCCTGCAGGTTCCATCTCTTACTCTTGTCTATGGGATTAGAAGAGTGTGTGTGGCGGGGGGGGGCATTCTCAATCGCTGCCTCAGTTCTATAACTCCCTCCCCCTGGAGGTTCGCTTGAGCCAGAGTCTGAGCATCTTCCAGAGGCCGTGTAAAATGTTTCTGTTTGGTAAGGCATTTGGCAAGCAGAGATAGGGGGTTATAGGGTGTTGTAGGGAGGGGTTAAGGAAAGTTATTAAGGTGTTATGTGGAAGATCATTCACAGAAAAATCTTTATATTCAGAACTCTGTAAATATTCAGCACTAGACAATAACTTTACAAATAAGTGGGAATTGTTGTAGAAGGCTGTTAAAAAAAAAAAAAAGAAAGAGCTTCAAGCATTTTTCTTTTTGAAGAAAACACCTTTATTCCATGGCAAGAAAATAAGAGTTACAAAATCGGTTATCTGATAAAGCTCCTATGTAGGATATTTTTTTCCTATGGGAAATTAAGTATATATGTTTCTTCAATTTCAATATCATGTAATTAAAGACTCAGGAGGAGAGAACGGACAATTGGGTGCCTTACCTCAGGAATTGTCCTTCTGTGGACTCGATGGGAGGATATTCGGACGATGGGAGTGTTCTCCGCATGGCCAGCAGGAGGCAGCACCAAACTTTCAGCTGGGCATGCGTAGGGAGAGTGCTCCCTCGCTTCCCCAGGATGATGAAGCCGTAGGTCCAGGAACTATCTGAAAAACAAGGAATGAACACCACAACCCCGCAACTGGCGGGGAGCAGCAACGGCAGGCACCCATTAAGAAGGGTGCAACAGACCCCAGGGACCTGGGTACAAGGGTACCAAATGGTAAGGCAAAGAGTTCCCTGGGAGGGCCGAATATCCTCCCATCGAGTCTACAGAACGACAATTCCCAAGGTAAGGGACCCAACTGTCCATTCTATGGACTCTGTGTCCAAATATTCTGATGATGGGAGGTAAGAAGCAGTTCCCAATTTCGGCAATGGGCAGGGCTGTATTTAAATAGCGGGATCTAGGACACTCTGCAGGACCCTCCTACCAAAGAAGGCCTCCATGGAGTCCAAGAGCTCAATCTTGTAGTGCCTGATGGAAGTATGAGCATTCTTCCACGTGGCAGTCCTGCAAATTTCAGATAAGGGAGCCCTGGAACGAAAGGCCCAGTTTGTAGCCGCCCCCCAGGTGGAGTGGGCCAGGACCCTAGTGGGAGGAGGCAGGCCGGAAGCTCTATATGCATCGGCAATGCAGGCAGAGATCCACCGGGAGAGGACAGCTTTAGAGGCCTTAGTCCCTTCGGATCGAGGGTGATAGCTAATCAGGAGGCCGAAGGTACAGTGAAAAGGAGCCATGCGCTCGAGGTAAATTTGAGGGCTGTGTGAAAGTCAAGAGAATGCCATTGTATTTCTAATCTGTGTCGGGGGAGAGGGCAGAACAAGGGGAGGACAACTTCCTGAGAGAGATGAAAGGAGGATGTCAACTTGGGTAGGAAGGAAGGGTCCGTGTGCAGCACCACAGACTCCTTCCAGGAGGAGCATAGGGCAGGGTCCATTGACAGGGCCCCAATCTCAGAAAGTCTCCTGGCCGAGGTGATGGCAATGAGAAAGGCCACTTTTATCGAGAGAAAGTAGAGGGAGACCTCTTGGAGAGGTTCGAAGAGGGGGCCCATAAGGACATTAAGCACCACATTCAGGCTCTAGGCTGGAAACCGGTGAACGACTGGGGGGGGATATCCAGCCAGCTGCTCTTAAGAATTGCCGGATGTGAGGGTGGGATGAAAGGAATGCCAGAACAGGGCCCTAATGTGCTATTGAGGGCAGCTAGCTGTCTAGCGAGGGTGTTAGATCTAAGGCCTTTGTCTAGGCCTTCCTGCAGGAACAGGAGGACCCGGGCAATAGAAGGAGACGTGGCCAGCACTTCATGGGTATCGGCACCATCTAACGAACACACCCCAGGTGCACTGGTAGATGCGTTGCGTAGACTCATGTTTGGACGCCAGTAGGGTCGCAATCATGGAGTATCCCAGGTCCCTAAGGGCTAGGGTCTCAAGAGCCATGCTGTCAGTTTCAGGAACTGTGGTTGTTTGTAGACCAGGGGGCCTTGGGACAGCAGGTCTGTCGATATAGGGAGCTCCAGGTGTTCTCCTCTCGACAGATGTAGCAGATCCAGGAACCAGGGTCCGTGGGGCTAAAAGGGGGCTACCAGGATAACGGAGGCCCGTTGGATTTTGCACCAGTGTATCACCCTGCTGAGAAGGGGAAACCGTGGAAAGGCGTATAGGAGGTCCTGTGGCCACTGTTGGCTGAGAGTGTTGTGGGCTTCCACCTTGGGATGTGGGTCCCGGCTGAAGAAGCGGGGGGTTTTGGCATTGGCTGGGGAGGCGAAGAGGTCAAGAGTGGGCTGGCTGTAACGGCTGACTATCAGCTGAAAGGTCAAGTGGCTGAGGGACCATTCACGCAGGTCCAGTTCCGTGCGACTGAGCCAGTCTGTCTCTGTGTTGTCTATTCCCTGTATGTGTTTTGCTGATAGCGAAAGGAGGTCGGTCTCTGCCCAGCGAAGGAGTCGAGAGGCTTCGGCGCGTAGAGAGCGAGATCCCCCTTGGTTGTTGATGTACGCCTTTGCTGTCATATTGTCCATGAAGACAATGACAGGATGTCTCGCCACCTGGCTGGAGAAGTATAGCAGCGCTAGGTGGATGGCCTTCAGTTCCATCCAGTTCATGCTGTGGGTTCGGTCCGTGGCCGACCAGGTGCCCTGTGCGACATCCGCGTTCAGGTGGGCTTCCCAGCTGAGGAGGCTGGCATCTGTTGTCAGTCTTACACACTCCGGCTCCATAAGGGGAACTCCTAGAATGAAGCGGAGAGGGTCCTCCCACTGAGCGAGTGAGAGGAGGGTCTTCGGGCTGACCTGGATGTGGGCCGGCGTGTTGGTAATCAGGAATCTCTGCCATGGTCGGAACAGCTCCTGAAGTGGCCTGGAGTGGAATCAAGCACACTGGAGGTGCCGCGTGCAGGATACCATGACTCCCAGAAGCGAGAACAGGGTCAGTATGTGTGTTTGTGACTGTGAGCGGAACGTTGCTGCGAGGCGTTGGAGTTTGCGTTGACATTATGGGGGAATGAATATCCTGTTGTGAACAGTGTCGAAGATGACCCATAGGTGCTCCAGTCTCTGAGTGGGCGTAAGGTGGCTCTTTTTCCTGTTGATAAGGAAGCCGTGGTAGGACAGGTAATCGATTGTATGCTGCACGTGGAGGAGAGCAAGGGCTTCTCTCTGATGAGGTCGTCAAGGTACAGAAAGACGGCGACGCCCTCTAGGCAAAGGTTGGCGATGAGGGATATGAGCACCTTGGTAAAGATCGAGGCAAGGTGGCAAGGCCGAAGGGCAGTGCCCGGTACCACCAAGAAACAGAGCCATCCCCTGTGCGCCGGGAGGATGGGGATGTGTAGGTACGCATCCTTGAGGTCTAGTGAAGCCAACCAGTCCCCCAACGTTAGAGCTAGGGAGATGGGCTCCACCCCACAGCCACAAGCCAGAGGTGCACGCCCGCCCCCAGAAGCCCCAGCAGCCATTGCAGCGCTCATCCCCTCCAG
Source organism: Sphenodon punctatus (assembly GCA_003113815.1). Classification (NCBI taxonomy): domain Eukaryota; kingdom Metazoa; phylum Chordata; class Lepidosauria; order Sphenodontia; family Sphenodontidae; genus Sphenodon; species Sphenodon punctatus. Next base: position 301,432 of record QEPC01009348.1, on the reverse strand, counting down.
GTGAGCAGGGCTCCACCCCCAGAAGCCCCAGCAGCCATTGCAGGGCTCCACCCCCAGAAGCCCCAGAAGCCACTGCAGCGCTCATCCCCTCCAGGTGAGCAGGGCTCCACCCCACAGCCACAAGCCAGAGGTGCACGCCCGCCCCCAGCGGGCGGCGACAAAAGGGCCCTGGCCGTTTTGTGGCCGGAGTGAGGACCTATGATGCCTCCCTATACCTCCCTCACCTCCTCGCCCTCTATCACCTCCCTCCTTCTAGCCTCTCACGCACCCCCTCCTTCTCCCTCTTCCATCACCAGCGGCCTTTCTCCCGCCAACCTACCCCTTATTCTCACCCACGCCCATCCCCCCTCCCCACCCTCATCCCCCCTTACCCATTCCCCCTAGGCCCAAACCCGCGACACCCAGGTGTTCCACAGACCATTGTGGCCAATACGAGGCCAGTGCACGACTCACACCCCGCAAACCAGGCCGTTCCCCATCCCCCAACCTCATCCGCATCCCGTGCCTTCCCAAACACCAATTGCCTTTTTCCTGCTCCCTCTGGAACTGCCGCTCATCCGTGGCTAAAGCTCCCTTCATCCACGATCTCTTCCTCTCTCGCCCCTTTCAACTCCTTGCTCTTACAGAAACCTGGATCACGCCCTCCAACTCTGTTACCCCGGCCGCTCTATGCTCCGGGGGCCTGTCGTTCTCTCACCGCCCCCGCCCTGAAGGCCTGGGTGGTGGTGTGGGCTTACTCCTTGCTAAGCACTGCCAATTCAAAACCCTCTCCCCTCCTCCCTCCCCCTCCTTCCCTTCCTTTGAGGCCCACTCTGTGCGCTTATACTCCCCTCTACACCTTCGGGTTGCTGTCATCTACCGCCCCCCGGGTTCCCTCTCCTCTTTCCTCCCGGACTTTGAATCCTGGCTCACCTTCTTCCTCTCCGATGATATCCCCACTCTTATCCTTGGTGATTTCAACATTCACGTTGACACGCCCTCCGCCCCCTCTGTTTCCCGCTTTCTCTCTCTCGCTTCCTCCTTTAATCTCCGACTCTGGACCGACTCCCCCACTCATACTGACGGCCATTCCCTCGACCTCGTCTTCACTCGAAACTGTTCTCTAACTGACCTCTCCTTTGACCCCTTCCCTAGTTCTGATCACTTCCTCGGCTCCTTCAGCCTTTCCCACCGACCCCCCTCCGCCTCCCCCTCTATGCGCCCCTTCCGCAATATGCAGGCCCTTACTCCCTCGGAGTTTGCCGCACATCTTTCCCCCCTTCTCCCCCCCGTTTTCGCCTCCTCCTCCCCTGACTCTGCTGTCTCTGCTCTCAACGCTTCTCTCTCCTCGACCCTTGACTCTCTTGCCCCCCCCTCTGCTCGCCCCGTCCGCCCCCTCGACCCCCGCCCCTGGCTTACCCCTGCCATCCGCTACCTCCGCTCCTGCGCCCGGGCTGCCGAACGCCTCTGGCGCAAATCCCGCTCCCTCCCTGACTTCCTCCATTACAAATTCTCCCTCTCCTCCCTCTCCTCGGCTATCTCCCTAGCTAGGCAGCGCTATTATGCCTCTAGGATCGAATCTTTCTCCCGCGACCCTCGCCGCCTTTTCTCTACTTTCGACTCCCTTCTCAAACCCCCCTGCCCTCCCCCGCCCTCTTCCCTTGCTGCTCGGGATCTTGCGTCGTTCTTCACCTCCAAGATTGACAAGATCCGTCGGGATATTGCCTCCCGCCCCCCTCCGCCCCCCGCTCCCCTCCCGCCCCCTCCCCCGCCCCCCTCCCTCCTCGCATCCTTCCCTCCTGCCTCTCTCCAGGAAATCTCTGCTCTTCTCTCTTCATCCAACCCCTCCACCTGCCCCCTTGACCCGATCCCCTCCCGCCTCCTGACCTCTATTGCTCCCACTGTCGCTCCCCCCCTTCTGCATGTTGTCAATCTCTCCCTTTCCACAGGCTCCTTCCCCTCTGCCTTCAAACATGCCACTGTCTCCCCCATCCTCAAAAAGCCTACCCTGGACCCTTTCGATCCCTCTAGTTACCGGCCGGTCTCCCTCCTTCCCTTTGCTTCGAAGCTCCTGGAACGTGTCGTCTACTCCCGCTGCCTGAACCTCCTCTCTGCCAACTCCTCCCTCGACCCTCTCCAGTCCGGCTTCCGCCCCCTCCACTCTACTGAAACTGCCCTGGCCAAGATCACCAATGATCTACTTGTCGCTAAATCGAAGCGCCACTACTCCGTTCTTGTCCTCCTTGACCTCTCTGCCGCCTTTGACACTGTCGACCACTCGCTCCTCTTGGACTCCCTTTACTCTTTGGGCTTCCGTGGCTCTGTCTTTGACTGGTTCTCCTCCTACCTCTCTGACCGCTCCTTTAATGTCTCCCTCCCCGAGTCGACCTCCCCCTCCCTTCCCCTCTCGGTTGGGGTTCCCCAAGGTTCTGTCCTTGGCCCTCTCCTCTTCTCTATCTACACCCGGTCCCTTGGTGAAATTATTGCCTCCCACGGGTTCCAATACCATCTCTATGCTGATGACACCCAACTCTATCTCTCTACCCCCTCTCTCTCCTCCTCTGTCCGCTCACGCCTCGTCGACTGCCTCTCTGATATCTCCGCCTGGATGTCCCGACGCCAACTCAAACTGAACATGGCCAAGACTGAACTCCTCATTTTTCCTCCCTCCCCCTCCTCTCCCTCTGACCTGACCGTCTGCATTGATGGGGTCACCATCCGTCCTGTTCTCCGTGCCCGCAGCTTGGGCTTCATTTTTGACACGCACCTCTCCTTTAAACCTTACATTGACTCTGTGGCCAAATCCTGCCGATTCGCTCTCCTCAACATTGCCCGCATTCGCCCCTTTCTATCTGTCTCCTCGGCCAAAATCCTTGTTCATGCCATGGTTATCTCTCGCCTCGACTACTGCAACCTCCTCCTTGCTGGCCTCCCTCGCTCCCACCTGTCCCCCCTTGTGGCGATCCAAAACTCTGCCGCCAAGGTCATTCACTCTGCCCGTCGCTTCGACCATGTGACGCCTCTCCTCCTCTCCCTTCACTGGCTCCCCCTTCCTGAACGTATCCTGTTCAAACTCCTGGTTTTCACGTTCAAATCGCTCCATGACCAAGCTCCCCCTTACCTCTCGGACCTAATCGCCCTACGCGCTCCTGCGCGCGCTCTCCGCTCTTCCGCTGTCCCCTCCCTCGCTCTCCCTCGCTTCTCCTGCTCGCCCAACCGCCTTCGTCCCTTCTCCCTCGCTGCCCCGCATGCCTGGAACTCCCTCCCTGCCGACGTCCGCCTCGCCTCCTCCCTCCGCTCCTTCAAATCCCTCCTCAAGACCCACCTTTTCCATGCTGCCTTTCCCAATGCCCTCTAGTCTTTCCCCTTGCTCTTACTGTCAGCCCTCCTCTGCTGACTGCTGCTACCGACCACCTTGTAACCAAGCCAAGTACACGCACCTGAGACTTCGCATCCGCCTGAATGTTTGTTTGTCTTCTCCCATGTCTCTCCCGCTGTCCCCTCTCCTTGTCTCCCCCTCCTTGTCTTTTAGATTGTAAGCCACAGGTAGGGACCGCAGCTGATTATATGTTCTGTACAGCGCCAGGTTGTTACTGGCGCTTTATAAATGTTTAATAATAATAATAATAATAATAATAATAATAATAATAATAATAATAATGGAGGCTAGGGTCTCCATTTTGAACCTCTGGATCTTCACCGCTCAGTTGAGGTGTTTGAGGTCGAGGACCGCCCTCCACTCTCTGCCTCTTCCCAACACGGAAAAGGATGGAGTAGAGGCCTTCTCCCTTTTCTGTGGAAGGGACCGGTTCTATTGCCCCAATCTGCGAGAGTCTGGAGATCTCGAGGCACATTGCAGCACGTTTGAGGGGGGTGCCGGAGGTGGGGGATACGCAGAAGAACTCTCTGGGTTTGTATTGGAGTTCTATCGCGTATCCCCTCCTCACCGTTTGTAGCACCCAAGCATCTGTGGTTGCGTGATCTCATCTCTCTGCGAACAGCTGAAGGCGGCCTCCGAGGAGAGCGGAGTCTGGGGAACAGGTTGTGGAGCAGTCAGGAGACTGGCTTGTGGCTGGGTGAGCCAGAACACCTGTAGGATGTCTGCGAGAGGAACCTCTGTGGTCTCGATCCGCAGCCTTGATGGCTTGTGCCACGCACGTGAGCGCTCCAGGAGGGCCCGGCAGTGTAACTACGCCTCGGACCCTGTGAAAATCACTGGAAGGGGCGAAAAAAGCTTTTAGAGGTCTAGACTTGGTTACGGGTATGCTTTTTCTCTTTGTTTGAGGCCTCAGCCAGGGTCTTGTCTAGAGAGGATCCAAACAGCCTTTCCCCTGTTAAAAGTGCTGTTGATGAGCAGATTTTTTGCGTGGGGGTCCGCGCGCCAGGAGCAGAGGGGTGTCCTTAAGACAGCGCCGCTGCTCTTGGAGGAGGAGTATAGCGACTGCTGAACCCCGGATAGTTTCAGGGCTTTCATGGGTTGTTTCCACTGGGCTCTGATACTTTTCTCAAAGGTCCTATCGAGGGTGGCGCCCTTTGATCTGGTCAGCAGTTTAGGGATGTAATCCCTATCAGAGTCTTCCGAGGAGGAGTCTGAGTCCTCTTTTTGGGGGGTTCTGGGGGTGATCTTGAGGACCCATTCAGCCCTTCTGAGGATCTTGGGTCCCTGGTCAGAGGGTAACTCCCTGCCAAACTCTTTTGGCTCACGGGTCAGGGCCTCTTCCCACTCAGTAGGGTCTCGGACTGACAAGGAGGAAGAGTGGGAGTGGATGTCAGATGCCTGACCCGAATCCTCTCCCGAGGTTAGGATCTGGGCTGGAGGGGTTGTGGTCTGGCTTGTCCCCTTTCTCTGTTTGGGTGGGGGAGAGTCACTGTCTGATCCCTCATCGGGGGGGTAGTTCACCCTCCTCCCCGAGCGGGGGGCCCCCTTCCTTGGAAGACGAGCCGAGGAGATCTCTGATGGATCTTTTCTTGGGGGGGGTGTTGCAGGAGGTTTTATGCTTCCCCTTTCCGGAGAACTTCGAGGAGCCCTTGAAGGAAAGCTGGGGGCGGAGGGAAGAGAAGGGAAAGGTGAGCCCTGTGAAGGCACCTATCCCTGGCTTGTTTTCTCTTCATCCGGGTCAGAATCCCCAGCATGTACTGCAAGGCGTCCATTTGCAGTTGCTGTAGGGCTTCTGCCCGGGACCCCCTTACTTGTATGGAGGCAGATGAGGCTGCCTCCTCATGATCCTCCTCCTTTTCTCCTGAGCCGGAGCTCCCCTCCTCCCTGAGCTGTTGCTGCGGACGGGGAGCTGGATCCGCGGCAGGGATGGCAGTTTGTTTCTTTTTCACCGCCATGTGCTTCCCCACCGTGGTTCGGCGGGCGGCAATCCTCCTGGTTTTGGCTGCTTCGGCCATAGCAGGTACCCCTCTGCGAGGGGGTGTACTTCAGGGGTCAATCCCCCGCACCCGCTCTGCCCGGGGGGGGGCGGATTCAGGGGGCTGGAAAAAACTGCTGCGGTGGCACCGCGGGGTGCTAGGCAGGAGCCTCTAAGTAAAGTCCTTTACAGTCAATGACTCTCGAGGGGCTCTCTAAGAGGTGAGGGTGCGGAGCACCCGTGCTGCAGCTCCCCTTCGATCAAAGGCAGACTTTCAACTGGGGAAGCCAGAGAGCGCTCTCCCTAACGCATGCCCAGCTGAAAGTTTGGTTCTGCCTCCTGCTGGCCATGTGGAGAACACTCCCATCATCCGAGTATCCGGACAGAGAGTCCATAGAATGGTCACTTCTCGAGCATCTTTTGTTCTCAAAGACTTGTATAGCATGTTTGGCACCAAATGTTTCCTGTCTCATTTGTCCCACTTCAGCCCCAATCCTCCAAATAAATCCATCCAGACACCAACTTGACTACTATTAGGACAATGCTTGATTCTTAGTCATTGGAGAGGACTTGACTCTTGAAGCTTTGTCCTCAAGAACTTTCGATGAAGTCTGCCAAAGCATTTCATTTACTTACCAATTTGTGGACTAGAACTTCAGTCTGCGTAATAGCAAGCAACTAAGACACCAAGCCAAAAGGTGTTAGTTAGGTAATAAAGTCAGCCTGCGCAGTATCAAGTGTGTATGTCAACTGCAAATTATATTAGGGGATACTTATTACGCCAGCAGTGTACCTGGCACTGCACAATCAATAGTTAGAGACAAGTCCCCACCCCTGGTTTACAATCTAAGAGACAAGTGAGAGGGAGACAAGGGAGAGGTGAACACTGGGAGAGAAGAGTACATTCATGAGGTTGAGAAGTTGCAGGTGCACATGCTTCACTTAGTTACAGTGAATTAGATTCTGAGTGAGGGGGGAAAAGAACGCAATTTCATTAACGACAAGCTAGGGTAGGCCTAACGGAAGTAATAGGTTTTCAGGAGGAATTTGAATACTGGGAGGGAGGAACAGAGCAAATGTATCCCGGGGGGTGAAGGGGAGTTCCAGGCACAAGGGGCAGCAAGAGAGAAGGGGTGAAGACGTTTAGAGGAGCAAGAGGGTCGCAAGCAGGTAAGGGTAGGGGTACAGGAGGAGCAAAGTTCCCAGGTAGGAATGTGGCAGAATACAAGAGCTCAGCGATATGGGGGAAGCAAAACCATGAAGAACCTTCAAGGTGAAGACCAGGAGCTTGTGCTGAATGTGTTCACCTAAAGGGAGCCAGCATAGGGCAGAGAGGAATGGCTGAGCGTGGTCAAAGTGACGGGCAAGGTGGATGACTGACAGTGAAGCACTAAGCGGAGATGAGAGAGGGCAAGATCAGAGTAGGAGAGGAAGTTGCAGTAGTCAAGGCAAGAGATGACTACAGCATTGACCTACGGTTTTTGCAGTGGAAGCAGTAAGGCAGGGCCAGATTTTAGCAATAAGCATAGAGGAGAGGGAGGAGACAAAGATGAATCCCAGGCTACGCGTCTGAGGGACCGGGCCAGATGGTAACTCCCCCAATGGAAATTGAGAGGGAAGTAGGAGGGGAACGTTGTGGGTTTTTTTTGGGGGGGGGGGAGATTAGGAGTTTGGTCTTGGCCATATTAAGCTTGAGTTGGCAGTGAGACATCCAGGCAGAGATGTTACCAAGACAGTCAACAATACAAAACTGGATGGAGGGGGAAAAGCGTGGGACCGGAGAGACAGAGTTGCATGTCATCAGCATACAGACGATATTGGAAACCTTGTGAGTTTCAATGAGTTTACCAGAGCCTTGGGGAACTCTCATAGAGGGGGAAAGCAATAGGAGAGGAAGTACCAGCAAGAGAAACATTGAAGTGGTTCAAGAGATACGAAGAGAACTAGTTGAGAACAGAGCTGCCCTGCTGGATGTGCATATTTGCTGGCAAAGATACGCATTTCCGCCCTTCTGACGAGACAGAAACTGCAGGGTTTTTTAGTCCTGACTTCCCCGCAGCGCCGGCGAGTGTGTATTAACACACATGAGAAAGCTGTCGGAGTCCCAGTAACCAAGGGAGCATAGCAAATGCAGGCGGCGGCCATGGTCAACAGTGTCAAACCTGACTACATTATTGACCCTACTTTTAATTATAAATAGGAGTATTTCATACCACTCAAGTCAACAGGATGAGTAGGTGCTCAACAACTGAAAAACTATGTCTTCTATTCAGATTCCTTACTTTTATAATGCTGTGCTTAGTTTTTCAAAATTTCAGAACCATTCTGTAAAACAGCCAATGGAAAGGTAAAAGCTGTTACCAACACCTTCAGATAGTAAAAATTTTAAGGAGAGGGTACTTTCCTAATGCTGTGCATTTGACTCAGATTGGACAATGAAACATTTTTGCAAGCATCCAGGTCTTACACATCACTGAGTTATGTTTTTCATATCTCAATTAGTGGTATTCTACCACTAACAAGGAGGTGAGTGTGGATACTAAAATTCCAATACTAAAGTGTTTCTAGATTGATGTTTAGTTTTTCTTGACTGTATCACAAGCATTCTAGTTTCCCAAGCTCCCAGTCTCTCTCTATTAGCAAACAGCCAGCATATTACTAAACTTGCTGCTTTAAAAAAAAAAAAAAAATTAACAGCAAGCATGCAATATACGAACAGTCAAGCCTTCTTGCAATAAAGAAAATGTAAATCTTATCTGTCCCATCTTGACATGACAGATCTGAGAGCTAGCAAAAAATGGCAGCAGGATTCCCTTCCACAGAAACTCATGACTGAAGCCACCCAAGAGAAACAAATGCCCAGAAGATTTTTTATTTTTTTATTTTTTTTTAAAGAAAAAAAATAAAAAAAAGACAGTAGTCATTAACAAAAAATACCAATGACAAAACTAAGAAAAAGCCTGGACTAGTTAATGTATGTTGCTAAAGAAAAATTCATCTCTGGTGAACACAAGTGAAGTTTTCCAAATTCTATGCATCTCATACTAGATATTCATACTATAAATTTATTTAGTTAGAACCCACCTTTTTCCAAGAACTCATGGTGGTTTAAATCATCATTTAAAAACACAATACGAAGCAGTAAGACCCTTACAAAAAAATCCACCCCACAAAATCCTATACCAGTGCCCACTCCCGTGCCTCTCAAATAAAGCATTCTCCCAACACCAACCCACTCCCCCCATTCCCTGTGCATATAGGAGGTTTCCGCCACCTCCTGCCTATCACAACCCCAATAGACTACCCACTTTCTCCATTCCCTTTTTCACATCTCCCCTGCCCCAGATGACTACAGCCCTGCTCACCGTTGGGTAGTTCAAATAGTTAGACTGGCAGCTAATAGGTGTCAAGAGTAGATGTTTCAACCAGAAACATAGCTGCTTACCTTTCCATTAGCTTCTCCTTATCCCAATTGAAATGGCTAAGTAGTATTCTGGTGATGGTTGCTGGATTCTAAAGAAAGAAAAACAATCATTGTAAAACAGATAATGAACAATAAATCCATCCACTGATGACAGCGCCTGAATAGCCAAAGTATATAGGCCAGGGACATGAAATATTTATTGCCAAACTGTGTTCCCCTGAACTCCCTCTATGCTGGATGAACCATTAACCGAAGAACAAATGTATTTGAAATAAAGGATAATTTCAGAAGTTAAACGTTTGTTTAGATTAAAGCTTCGTACCAGGGCACACAATTTGCAGGCGTCTGGGAGCCACTGGCACCCAGAAAACTGAGACTGGTGACTGGTTCAGGGGTGCAGTGGGGTAAGAACAGTTTAATATCCGGATAAAGTCTGTCGACTGAATTGGTTTTATTTATTTGTTTTGTTTCCGGAGTTCAATCTGAAATTTCATGCCCTGCTCATAAAATTATTTAACCCTACTATTAGCTCTTGAGGTATTTGTGTAGTCCAGGTGCACATCTCTTGCAACTCAACAAGGTAGTGGCTTTCCAACTTTGCCCTTTTAGGATATTGTCACCTGCACACAAGTACACAATATTCCCAAAGTAAAGTTGATTACCATTAACCATTTTTCTTTGTGTGAGAGAGACACCAAAAAGGTCCCTGGGGTAGAAACTTATCCCAATTCATTTTACCATGGGGGAGATTTATACCCCGGCCTGGGGTAGAAATCTACCTCATCACATTTCATGTTAGTTTACACATTCAAGCAATTTAAGTGCCAACGGTCTTGGGTAAACATTTATACCATGAGCCACACAATGTTGTATTTTTCAAGGAGTAAGCTGAGGGTTAAATAAACTGAAAAACTCAATATGCCTTTCTCTCACCATAGCTTGCTTCCCAATGTATTCTGTGTTACCTTTAATACTCTACATTTGTGAAATTATAACCGCAGTTAACCAGAAGCAACAGATTTACATGGAATGAAAACTGAATGAAGGGATAAAAGCCAGGGTAAACAGCCATGTATCAATTTGAAGGAACACGCTGCATACAGATCAAGTTTAATTTTAACTAATTCTCTTGGTAAATGGCATTTTAGCAACACATTTCTTTGAAAATCATTCCCCATTGTGATAGCTAGAATGCAGAAACAAGCAACTTCTCCACGTGAGGGAGACTAGACATAGAATTTGGCTCATTGTCACTATGGAAAAGCTGTCTGACTTCTTATAATTATTTATACAGCACCAGCAATTTACCTTGCACTGTACAATCATGATGAATTCATGGCCACCCGGTTGCCCTGCTACAACTTTCTAACATTAAGGAACTCTAAGAAAGGCAACATTTATATTGTAATAGAGATCTAAACTGACCTCTCTACATGCATTCCACCACACACACACACAAATTGCAAGAATATGAAACACAACTGATCTTCACTAGAACACAAACACAATCTTCCCTTGCCAAACACAAAATTCTAGGGAAACACTGTCACGTGTTTGATAAAATCTGGAAGTTATCAAACGTAGCATCTATTAGACTAGCTAGCAGAGATGTGATAATGAGCAGGGCTTAAGTTTGTGGGCTGCAGATACTCATGCAGAGCTCAATGGGGACTTGATGGACGCACTGACAAAACTGGAGTCTATGTGATCTAGACACCACATGCTGCCAGAATACATGTCACAGCTGCTGGGTATACAGAAGTGACAGTGGGTTTAAAAGACACCAGGATGGACACAAAAGCTTTTAAAGCACACAAAAACTGTTTTGAAGGAAGATCTGCTTTGGAACAAGGTTGGGCAGATCTAAGACTGTGTCCAACCAATTATGATTATGGGTTTTACTTAGACATGACTTAACATGTCATTTACTAAGTTTGCCTTTTATTTTCTTTAAGCAACTCTGGGTGAAAACAGACACGACGCTAACCACCCTTTAACCACTCTTGGTGCAGGGCTGTATTGGTTGCAATACATGCAATACAGCCCTGCATGTTGCAGGGCTGTATTGGTGTCCTATGCAGCCCTGAAACATGCATAAATGACCACCAACGGTGGTTAAAGGGTGGTTAGCATCATGTCTGTTTTCACCCTCTGTTGCAAGACCTTAACCACATATGCTTTATTAACCTTACTAGAATTAACTTTTTTTACAAAGCTTTATATTATAAAAAGCTGGTGCGAGACTTTGATGCAACTGGATACAGAATTCTAGGGTGATTCTTTGTTAGATTTCATGTAACTGAAGAAACCTCCAAGATACAGATGATGGAGGGTGTATGCTTGTGGACCAACAAAAAGTTATAACTGATCTGAAGGTGAGGTGGAATATCAGCCAGACAGAGCGAACTTCAAATCTTTGTTACACAGGTAATTTACTAGCCAGGAACAAAAGACAGACTTGCAGAAAAATGGGTGCCCAGAACTGTAAAAATCCACTCAAAGTATACTCACTAGAGGCAAGCAAATTTTTACAGCCCTGCTTAAGATTTTTTTTTAAAAAAAAACCCATCAAATTGTTGAAATGACAAGTCAGGAAAATTCATTTTTATTTTAAAAATTGCAGTTTGCACAATTTAGTTAATTTTCATAATTATATTTGCAGAATTTTAGAGAACTGCAGAATATATGGGGGCCCCTGTCTTTAGAGCATCTCTTTGCTTAACTGATGAAATAATGTTTCACTCACTTTGAAAGGAAGACAGCAAGGATTTTGACAAAGGGACCAACTTCTCTAATTCATTTTCTTATGCAGCACTGACACTTTTTACATTAAATCCCTCAAGTCAGATACCTGAAGTCCTCTGCAGCAACACACAAAAAGAGCAAACATTTTAAAAACCTTGCGTGGTTTTTAGGGAAAATTTGACCCAAAAGGGGTACAAAAAATAAAACTTTTTAAGCAAGCCTGTACCACTTCATACTCCATGTATTCTTCAACAGTCCTGTGTTGGGTCATGACCCACCCCCATCCCCCACCACCATTGTATTTTATTTTTTTTTAATTGAGAATTTCACTAAAACAGAACAGTGTTGTGGGTAAGTTTGGCCCCAATTGTAATGAGTGGAAAAATGAAGGCACTACATGTCTAGGGGGTACTGGGGTTATATTGCTCTCAATATTTACTGTCTGCCCTCCCCGCAGACTCCTGCCTAACTGCAACCAAGCCAAGCACGTGCACCTGAGACTTCGCATCCGCTTGAATGTTATTTATCGCTTGTCTCCCCCCTCCGTGTCTTATCAGTTTGTAAGCCGTAGGCAGGGACCGCATCTATTTTATTGTTCTGTAAAGCGCCAGGTACACAGCTGGCGCTATACAAATGCTAATAATAATAATAATAATAATAATAATAATAATATTTGCCCCAAACCAGAGCCGCAACCAAGCACCAGACTATTCAGGTACCTGACAAATCTAGGGTGCCAAATTGAACCAGACCCATTCAGGCACAACCGATGCCCAAACACAACCCGACAGGCTATTCCAACGTGCCAGCTTGCCCTTTAAAAAGGCCGGCCCCAGCTGGGACCACCGCAGAGCCCAACTCTGCAGCAGTCCCAGCTGGGGCTGGTCACGTTCAAAGGTCACTACCCCCACATTCACAGTGCCTCTCACCCAAGAGGAGCTTTTTGGGGGGAGGGAAGCACCAACCTTTGAAAATTACAGGCCACAATCCAGACTCTGCAGTGGCCCCAGTCTGTCACTTTCAAAAGCCTTTCCCACCCCCAACAGCACCTCTCACCTCAGAGGCACTGTAGAGGGGGAAGCGCCAGCCACCCTTTGGAAGTGACAAGTGAGCCAGGTTCCACAGTGCTCTTGGCCGGCACTTGTCAGTGTCAAAAGCGACTCCCCTGCCCGCCCCCCCCCCACCACCCCCAGCGCCCATCAGAGCACTGTGTGAGGGAAGCCCCAGCCTGTCTTTGAAACTGACATGGAGCTGAGCTCTGCAGTGCTTCCAGCTTGGGCTTGTCAGTTTCTCTGGGTACTGCTCACATTTTCAGTCATCAGGTACCAAATCGGTCCTCGGGTAGCCCATTGGGTGCCCGAAAATGGAGACATTACCCGCAGATACTAACTTCAGTCGCTTGTATGACATCATTCATAGAAGCCTGCCAGCCATCTATGGAAGATGTCATTCATGTGACAGACCCTGCTGTATGCTGGGCGTTTTAGTTTAAAGTCTAGCAAGCATGCAGTATGAAGTAGTATGTTCAAGTCTGCACTCTCCATTTTCCAGGGGCTGGAGAAGAGCTAAACAAATTGCCTGGCTTTGAAAACGCTGCCACGGCAAAGACATGGCAATGAAGGAGGAGAAATTGACTAGTAAGCAGCTCAGTCCAGCCACCGTCCTCCTGCAACCAACCCAAGAACCTGGAGATGGCAAGTGGGAGCTGGGCTGGGACTAGGGGCTGGTTGCCACCTCCACCTTCCCTCGAACGAATATTCTCCAGATACTGACGGGATGGCTGAGTACTCACCCCCGTTCCTTGGAATGGCAAAGTTACTCATAAGCAACTAGCTACTCATTTCAGCCCTAAATGAAAGGTATCCACTGGCATTAATGAAGAACTACAAAAGTGTCACTGAATGTTAGTGTTTCTGAGCAAGTTTTAGGCTTACCCATTCATAGATTTCACAAAAAGTGCTAGCACTCTATATTCCTTTGGGACCATATGGCAGTATGCCATCTAGTATCCTATTGCCATATAATAACCCTGTCACAAACTGCACTGAAAGGAACAAGGGGTCCCATAAGGTTTTAATACTCAATGATTCTTTTATTGGCAAGACAAGCTATGCAAAAGTGTGGCAAAATATAATGAAGGACAGACCCCTCAAGTATCTGGTACAAGTGGGTTAAAAAAACAGGGGGGGAACCCAACAACCCAGCATGGGGCCAAAATGGGTTTTTAGGGTTTTAACCTCTATGTACATCCATCTCCTCAGGAGAAACCTAGCTACAACTTCCTGAGCCACCTGGTTTTGCCACCTCACTTTGGAATCACTCTATTTTGTAATCCTAAAGTGCAAAAGGTCCTTAGGTCTATCCTGACAGGGTTTTTTTTTTTGTTTAGAGATGCCTAATAAAACACTATGTATTTTAGTCTATCCTGGTAATACGGATCTTCATAGGGTCATCACAGATTGGTTCATAAGATCAACAAAGAATACTTTGTCTTGGAAAAGGGATGGTGGACAAGTGCTGTCCACCAGAACGAGGAGGCACTAGGCTACTGAGGAGCCCAGTCTCTAGCAAGTGTGTAGCTAACCAACGTTAACATCTTGGATAAAGGGGAAGATGACACAAAATTGGGAGAAGTATTTAACACCCTGGAAAATAGAATTAGAATTCAAAAAAACGTGATAGGCTCAAAACCTGGATTAAAATTAACATGAAATTTAACAGAGTTAAATTACTCTCTCATTCAACACATATCTAACTTATGTACCTTGCTGACAAAGGATGTTGTGAAGACCAGTAGCATAGCTGGGTTCAAACAAAAATTGACTAAATTCTTGGTCCTGGGTAGCATGAAGCTCTGCAGTATTCCTAAGACTGCTTAGATAAGGCCTTTCACTTTAAAGAACATGACAGTTCTGTTGTAACACCACATATTACATTGCTTCACACTCTAAAATTAAATTAATTATTTGCATGCCTTAACAAGTTAATATATACATAGTACGTCACTAATATTAACTTTTAAATTTCAGATACAGCGTATAAAACATCAACATGTTGATTAACTCATTAAGGCATGTGAATAATAATTAATTTCTTTAATTTTAGAGTATGTGAAGAGATGTAATATGCGTTATTATGACAGAATTGTCATGTTCTTTAAAGATGAGGGGGTGATAATTTTGAGGAGGGAAGGATATAGGGAGGGTGAAAAATGATGTCGTAGTGAAGTAATAAGCTGGAAGTATAGGACTTAAGATATAGTGATATTAGATTTGGGAAATGTGAAAGTATTACAAATGATTAATTCGCCTTAACTATGAATTTAAAACCTTGTTTTTTAAATGTTGGAATCCCTCTCAGCCTTTTTTATTAACTGTTTTTATTGAATTTTCAAAATTTTATAACACAAACCACCAACCTATTTCTCCCCCCTCCTCCCACCTGACCTCACAAAATCCCTACCAAAAAAAGGGAGAGGGAGTGCAGGGAAGAGGGAATATGAGAAAGAAGGGAATTACTTGCTGCACCAAGGAGCCTACTCATAAATAAACCTTCACTAACATAACCTGTGTCTCATGTCTCAGTTATGTGAAAAAGGAGTCTGACTGGAAGAAGAGAAGCACGCCCTCCCCCCCAAAAAAACAACAACAACAACAACACTGTCCGTGTTTATATTTTATGTTGGAACATATTTCTGTGTAAGCAGTTCATCAGTCCTCCTTTTAACAATAGTAAAGCAGTTTCTGATTTGTTTCTAAAAACATCATTTATGTCTGACCTCCTTCATAAAGGGCCCCTGGGTCAAGTGCAAGGCCTTCATGTCAAAAATCTGTGAATTTTTGACATTTTACCAAAGATTTTTTGACTGGTTAAATACTCAACCCTAACTCATTAGCAGGCATGAGGAGGGGAGGACAGAAGCCCAACTAGGAGAAGCCCTTTGGAGCACGGCAGAGTAGGTAAAATTATCCATGTATTTTACTGAGAGAAGAGCGCATTATTCCCTGTTTTGTGCCTCCTGTTTTCTCACCTATGGGCTCTGCCCCAGCACACAAGCAAAACAGTTGACAGCATTCTTAGAGCAGACACCCGTGGCAGCATTTGATCCAGACATGATGAAAAGCTAAGCAGAGATCTTGCTCTGCTGAGAGCAGCTGCACGATCACCTACCCATAATAAGACAGGGAGTTGAGAGGAGTTGACTATTAGGGCACTGGAGGGGTGCAAGTGTAGAGTCCCATTCACCATTTCTCCCCTAAAGTGACTCCACTAGCTGTGCATCTGAGACCATCTCCCTCAACTCCCTCCCCAACACTTTTCCTGATGTATTAAAATCATGAGATTGTCTTCAAGTTGCAACTTAAGTAAGTTGGTGGTTCTTTCAAGGTTATATGCCTTTAGCAGTCATGTTTTTCCAAGCGTCTCTCCTTAAAATAAAAAAATAAAAGCTGAAAGACTCCAAGTATAAATTGTATCTACCATGATTTCAAGTTTCTAGAAAAGCTTAAAATTGAGACACTCTGCAATACTTCTATATTCCATACATCCCTTGTATCATTGCACCTGTCCCAATTAAAAATGCAAAAATTCCTGACTTTGCATAATCAAATAAGCTAATTTTCATACTCCTAAAAATGCACGTTTATGCAAATTCAGTGATGGACCAAAGTGCTTTTTTCCCCATCTAGCTTACTTGAAAAAGTAATTAACATTGACATAAACCATCGGTCTAGGTCTATAATAAATAAATAAATGCAATCTGTGACAGGTATTTTTTAGAATGTTGTTTTTCCATGTTACCTGGCACGCCCATATTATTTCCCTGCAACAGGGGATATCAGCATCACACATTGCTGGATTCTAAATAAACTGTCCACTCATCACTATCAGAGCCCAAGAGTGCTCTTTTTCCCTGGAGTGGTGACTGCCACTCTTAAAGACTGACACGTAGGCGGACATATTTTGTCACTGTTGCAACAGTTTTAAGTGGCAATCTACTTCGGATCTCTGGTGCTATACGTGTAACACGGGCCTACATGTAGACTACAAGTCTGGTAAATATGTAATGCAAAAGGTTCCACATGTATGTAATGTTACAATTGAGAACTGTAAAACCCAAATCAGAGCTGTGACACGTGACCAAGCTCCAGGAAATGCAAAGAGATACAAAGAATGTGTATTTGGGAACCTTGCCCCTGATTGATGGCCAGAGACATTAACAATGCTAATGCCGGCAGCCATGGTCTACGTGCAAGAGACAGAGAAAGTTGATAACGATAAAGGGAATTCTAGAAGCCTCAAGAGGATACGAGGATTTTCCTCCTGGGGATATAAGGAGTTGTACCCCAGAGGGGGTCAGTGACTATCAGGAACTCACTCACCATCTTGCAGCCAGCAAGGCTGGAAAGACATTAACTGAGAGCCAGGTCTTTGCTCTCTAGCAACTCAGTCTGGAGACCCAGTCGCTTACATCAAGGGCTGAGAAGAACTTATGGACCTTTGTAGGGTAAGATGCTTATTTAGGAACTCAACCAGTATAGGTTAGGAATGCGTTATATTTACCTTTGATTTCTAGTAACCACTCTGTATCAACTATCTTGCTTATGTAATCAATAAACTTACTTCTTATCTTTATGAAGAAGTGTCTGTGTCTAACATTGGAACACAAGTGAGCAACAAGAGTTCTCAAGCTCTTGTGAACCCAGGGAGTAAAGAGTCTGTAAACGGGAAGGATCAGGCCCTTGAGTGGCAAAGGAGTTGTCCCTGCGGCAGACTTGAATTAGCCAGAGAGAGAAACTAATTCAAGTGGGCTGTGCACGAGGGAAACTAAATCACTCAAACCTGGTAAAGTGGGGGTGCGGACCTCCAACCCGTGACACAATCTACTTCGGATCTCTGGTGCTACCAACCAGTTATCTTCCACAATTTAGCTAGCTAAAAAGTGTAAAGTAATAACTAGAAATGTAAATTAACTGCTGAACTCTACAATTTCTTTCAAAAGGAGGCATGCCTCAATTGTTTTATGAAGCCAAGATGCACCTCACCCCCCATCCCCCCAACTCCTAACAGTCAATGAGGTCAAAGGTCAAAGTGTGCTTACTGTGGCATGTAGCTAATAAATCAGCCTTTGAATGAATGCTGCAGCACAACTTTATGGTAAATACACACAGTCTTGACAGGCAAGAGTGACATCAAATGAATACCAGTCACACCATTTAAGAGGTCTGGATACAGTGAAAGAACAGTCCTTCGTGTTACCTTTCCTATTTATTCACTCCTAGAAACCAATTCATGTTGTTTTTACATCACCCAATACAGAGAGACCCAGACATACTGCCAAGTATTGTTAGGAGAGTGTGCTCCTTACGCACAGCAATATAAATGTGAAATTTTAAACCCCTCAAATTTCCCATTAGTGTCAACTAAGGTGGTCAAGATATGAAATGTTTAGAGGACAGTTATGAGAAATACCGGTTGCTGGGCTGCACTGCAACCTGCATTTCTCATAACTGTCCTCTAAAATTTGCATAGCTAGCCAACCTAGTGTCAAAAGAAATACACATGTATGTCATAATAGGAGATAGACCAAGTGTGAATGCTGTAGCCTACGATTCCTAAAAATAACTGATTTATGTAAGTTTATATTTCAGCATTAAGTATAGTGCTTGAGATTCATTTCATGATACTACCCCATATAGATAGCAGCCTCTACAAGAAACAGTATAGTTACCTTCTCCCTCATAGGCCCTTTTTACACAGACACTAACACCGATAAAACGGGTGTTACATTTTATTATATATGTTACAGGGTACCCACAGGGCAGCCCTGCAACATGGGCCCTTTTCACATGAGATAGGGCAATTGGGATTCTTACCTGTGAATTGCCCTTCTGTAGCCTTCCAGGGAGTTTATTCGGACCCAGGGAGCGCTCTCCCACACGACCACTAGGAGGCAGCACAGACTTTTGACTGGGAATGCGTAGGGAGAGCGCGCCCTCGCTTCCCCAGGAGTACCCCAGGCGAAGAACTGAAGCTGAAATAACAAAAGAACAACCTTCCCCGAAACTTCGGGGTTAACACAACATAGTCGCCCAACTGGGGCTAAACCACTCTTAACTTTAAAAGATTACAAAATTAACAGGCCGGGCGGGCCGAATAAACTCCCTGGAAGGCTACAGAAGGGCAATTCACAGGTAAGAATCCCAACTGCCCTTTCTATAGCCTTCGGTCTGTTTATTTGGACCCAGGGAGGTCACAGAGCAGTAATGTTTATTCAGAAGGGGAGGGACAGCCTAGTTTAATTAGTTCCCATAACCCCTTGGAGGATCCGTCTTCCGGCCTCTGCAGATTGCTGTAAATCAATTTTATAGTGCCTAGTAAAGGTATGTAGGCTTTTCCAGGTAGCTGCCTTGCAAATTTCAGTTAAAGGGGCCCTGGACAGGAAGGCCGAATTGGTAGTCGCACTTCGAGTGGAGTGGGCCAGAATCGGGTTAGGAGGCTGTAGCCCGGAGGCCTTATATGCCTCAGCAATACAGGATGAGATCCAGCCAGCTATGATTAATTTTGACACCTTTTTGCCCCTGTGATGAGGATGATAACTAACTAACAGACTAGAGGATCATCTGAATGGTGCCGAACGCAGCATGTACATTTTTAAGGCTCTGCGAACGTTGTGCCACAGTTTTTCCAACGGGTGGCAAGGACGGGGGCAAAAAGAAGTCAGGACTATATCCTGCGACATACGGAAAAGAGAGGAGACCTTAGGTAAAAAGGCCAGGTCTAAGCGAAGCAACACTGACTCCCTTCTGAAAGAACAGAGGGCAGGATCAATTGATAAGGCCCCAAGTTCCGATATACGCTTAGCTGTGGTAATAGCTATCAGGAACACCACCTTGATGGACATATAAAATAAGGAGACCTGATGCAAAGGTTAGAAGGGAGGGCCCGTGAGAGCTTTAAGCACCAGGTTCAAATTCCAATTAGGGAACCTATGCACAACGGGCGGAGAGATTCGTCTAGCTGCCCTCAAACCGCCGGACATGGGGATGAGGTGACACCCTAGACTTGCCTGATGCCCCAAAGATGCTATCTATAGCGGCTATCTGTCGACTCAGCATGTTAGGACGGAGCCCCCTATCGAGCCCTTCTTGGAGGAACAGCAAAACCTGAGGAATTGAAGAAGACTGCGGAGGGATTTGTTTAGACCTGCACCATCCCACGAAGACCCTCCAGGTGCACTGGTAGATGCGCTGGGTAGATTTACGCTTAGCTGCTAACAGGGTGTGTATTACATAATCCAAATAGCCCAGCCCCTGAAGAGCTATGGCTTCAACAACCAAGCTGTTAACTTCAGAAATTCCGGTTTCTGGTAGCTTAGAGGGCCTTGCGTCAGAAGGTTGTGGGTGACAGGCAGGGAGAGGGAGTTTCCATGAGACAGGCTGAGCAAGTCCAGAAACCAAGGGCGGCGAGGCCAATGTGGGGCCACAATTATGACTGTGGCCTGCTGAGACTTGCATTTGTGAATTGTCCGGTTGATCAGGGGAAAAGGTGGAAAGGCGTACAGGAGCGCCTGAGGCCACACTTGGCTGAGGACATCAGTGGCCTCTGACGTGTGGTGAGGGTTCCTGGTGAAGAAGCGGGGTAACTTGTGGTTGGAAGGAGAGGCGAATAGGTCTAGTATCGGCGAGCCGAACGGCTCTCTGATTAGTTGGAAGGCAGCCGGGCTTAGCAACCACTCTCCCGGGTCCAGCTTCTGGCGGCTTAACCAGTCCACTTCAACATTGTCCATCCCCTTGATGTGAAGGGCTGATAGGGATAGAAGGTGCTGTTCCACCCAGATGAATAGGCGGGATGCTTCCCTGTGGAGTGCCTTTGATCGCGATCCGCCCTGATGATTGACGTATGCCATTGCACTGGTGTTGTCCGTGAACACCACTACGTGACAGCCCTTTAATATCGGCAGGAATTTGATGAGGGCCAAGCGAATGGCTCGTAGCTCCAGCCAGTTGATGCTGTTGATGGCTTCCGTGGGTGACCAGGACCCCTGTGCCAGGTTGGAGCCGAGGTGCGCTCCCCATCCGGAGAGGCTGGCATCTGTCGTCAGGACCACCTTGGTTGGCTCCGTGAGAGGAACCCCTTCCAGGAAGAGGTCCGGGTTCTCCCACCAGCTGAAGGATCGAGTGACGTTGCTCTGTACTGGCAAAGTCATTGGGACATTGTTGATGATCTGCAGCTGCCAAGGCCGGAGCAACCATTGCAGGGGACGAGCATGAAATCAGGCCCATTGCACGTGTCGAGTGCACGAGATCATGGATCCTAACAGGGAGGTCAATGATCGGAGAGACACTCGTGACTGCGTTTGAATGGAAGCTACTAGGGCTCTGATCTTGCTCTGACGAGCGGAGGGGATGAATATCTGGTCCAGCTGAGTGTTGAATATCACTCCCAGGTGCTCTAGGTGTTGGGAGGGATCCAGGTGGCTCTTGGCATGGTTGATCTGGAAGCCGTGACTGTCTAGATAGGAAATGGTGCGCTGCAGGTGAATTTGGGCCAGGTCCTTCGATGCCGCTCGAACCAGGATATCGTCGAGGTAGGGAAAGATCGCTATACCCTCGAGGCGCAGGTTTGCAATAAGTGGGATCAAGATTTTCGTAAACGTCCTGGGAGCTGATGCAAGACCAAATGGAAGGGCCCGGTACTGCCAGTGCTGGGCGTCGTATGCAAAGTGGAGCCAACGGCGGTGCGCTGGCAAAATGGGGACATGGAGGTATGCGTCCTTTAGATCGAGTGAGCATAGCCAGTCGTCCTTTGATATGGCGAGGGAGATGGATGCCAAGGTCTCCATCTTGAACTTCTGATGCCTGACGCATCTGTTCAGTCTCTTCAGATCTAGGACTGACCGCCATTCTCCGCTTTTCTTCTGTACCAGGAACAGAAGAGAGTAAAGCCCTTTTCCCTGCTCGAGAGTCGGAACCCTTTCTATGGCCCCCATTGCTTCGAGTCTTTGTAATTCTGCTAGCATTGCCCTGTGTTTGTTGGGAATGCGAGATACGGGAGACAGGCGAAAATGTTGTTTTGGGTGGGACCTGAGCTCTATGAAATAGCCCTTTGCTACTGTCTATAGGGCCCAGGCATCGAAAACGGTTAGACTCCATTGCTCTGCAAAGAGAAGGAGCCTTCCTCCCAGCCAGCCAGAGTCGGGGGAGGAAGCGCCTAAGGAGTCAGGAGTCCTGCTTGCGGGCAGGGGAGCTAGATCGCTTAAAGAAGGATGACTGATAAGTTGGCCTGTTAGGTCTCAGCCCACGCCCTCTCTGTCCTCTGCCCCGCTGCTGGTTATTCCAGGGGGTGTAAGCTGAGTAGGGGCGCTTGTAGCCCTGATTCGACCTCTGAAAGGGGCGAAAGAAGGTCTTGAAGGATTGCACCTGACTGAGCGTGTGCTGCTTTTCCTTATTGAATGCCTGCGCAGGGCCTTGTCCAGAGCCGGGCCAAAAAGCTTACGCCCTCTGAATTTGCTATGGACCAGGAGATTTTTGGCGTGAGAGTCAGCTCGCCAGGAGCACAGCCATAGACGGTGGCGTGCGGCTACGTTAGCCGCCATCCCTCTGGCCGTCCAGGTTACCATGTCGGCAGAAGCATCCATTAAGAAGGCGTGGGCGAGTGTGACATTTGCCGCCAGTTTGCGTGACATGGACTCAGAAATGGTCGGGTCCTTGGCTAATTTGAACCATTTCATTATAGCTCGTGAGGCATAGGATGCCATAGTGGCCATATGCAGTGTATTTGCTAGGGCTTCATAGTTCTTGCGCAGCCCAATTTCAATACCCTTATCCTCCGAGGATGGAAAAACTTACTGACGGGCTAGGGAGGAGGCCACCGCATCCACCTTTGGTGACTTGAAGATAGGGTTACTCTGCTTAGTAAAAGCAGTACAGCGCCTGCTGTGTTTTAGACAGCTTAGCCGCTTTAGTGGGTTGCTTCCATTCGGCTCTAATAATTTTTTCAAAGGCCCGGTCCAGCACAACCCCTTTCTTGCCCCTATTGAGTTTTGGAATGTATTCCCTGTCAGAGTCCTCCTCTTCTGAGGAGGAATCAGACTCACCCTTCTTGCAAGAGCTTGGGGTGATATGTAGCACCCTTTGGGCCCTCTTCAGGAGCTTAGGTCCCTGATCAGAAGGGAGCTCCGTGCCCACCTGCTTATGGTCTGATCCCAGGATATCCTCCCACTCAGGGGCAACCTGTTCCTCCCCTGGCGAGGAATGATCTTCCTCCATTTCAGAGCCCTCTGAGGTCGAAGAAGGCCTAGGAGGAGGAGATTTCTCCTTCCCCTGGGATCTGCGCTTCTTGCGCAAGGGCTGCAGGGGGACTTCTGAATGATCTGAGGAGGAGGAGTCTCCCAACTCTCCTTCCTCTGAAGGGGCATCCCCCTGCTCACTGCCAGACGAGGACCCCAAAAGGTCACGGAGGGAAGGGCCCTGTGGTTTTGGAGGGGCTTTTTGCTTCCCCTTACTAGTCTTCTTAGAGGCTCCCTTAAATGCGGCCTTGGGGGGAGGGGACTTCCGTTTCTGGGCCCTCGTTTGATTGCTCTCAATAAGGGCCAATACCCCCATCATAGACTGCAGATCGCTCATCTGGAGTCTTTGAAACTCCTCTGCTATGTTAGTCCCTCTTACTTGTGAGGAGGCAGAGGATTCTGCCTCCTCCATTTCCTCTGCTGGAATGGTGGGGCGCCCTTCCCCCTCCTGGCCGCGTGGCTCCTCCGCCTGCTTTGCAGGGGCCGCGGCCTGGGCCTGGTGCTCCCTCCTAGTTTTGCTTTCCGGCCCAGCGTTGGATTTGCGGCTCGCTGCGCGGCGGGTGGCGGCTCTGCGGATCTCGGCAGTCTCAGCCATGTCCGACTGGTCAAAAGGGTCGTGCGTACCCTGCTGGGGTCGAACGCCACAAGCTGGGTCCCCGGGCTGTACCAGCAGGCCGCCACCGGAACGAGGCGAGCAGCCCTCCTTTAAATTCAAAGGACTGTGTGAAGTCCCGTTCCTGCTTGAGATTGCAGGCTGATCTGTACCTAAGTACTAGCCCCCCCCGTCTCAGAAGGAGAGCAAGGGAGGCGCGAAAGTCCGATGGGGGGGCAGAGCCCCCGCGCTGCACTACCTAATAGTTCAGAGGCAGACTTTCGACTGGGGAAGCCAGGGTGCACTCTCCCTACGCATGCCCAGTCGAAAGTCTGTGCTGCCTCCTAGTGGTCGTGGGGGAGAGCGCTCCCTGGGTCCGAATAAACAGACCAAAGGCTATAGAAGCCTCCACTCAGTTTTGCTGGGTGGAGGTGTCTGTGTGAACACCGCGGGCTTTGGGTGAGGTGCATTTAGCTGGGTGTTGGAGGCGTTTGTGAGCACCGCAGGCTGTGGGTGTAGGTGCGTGTGTGCTCCCGCGCAACACCCATCTCCACCCACCCACAGAGCAACTATTGCTCCGTGGGTGGGTGGAGATGGGTGTTGCGTGGGAGCACACACACACCTACACCCACCGCCCGCGGTGCTCACAAACACCTCCACCCAGCGAAACTGGGAGGCTGCATCTCATGTGAAAAGGGCTCATGGTGCAGGGCTGCAGTGTTGCCCTGTAACATGTATAAAAAAATGTAACACCCATTTTATCGGTGTTAAGAGTGTCTGTGTAAAAAGGGCCCTGGACGGATGGTGCACTTCCCAAGTCATATTAAATTTCGCTAGTTTCCTTTAACTTCTCAACTGTAATCCCAAAGACATACACACTGTGCTTTGAATTTATTCTCACTGTAACCTTAATATATACTCTGTTGGCCAAACCAAGGTAGCTGGCTGAAAAGGAAACTTCAATTAAGAAAAAATTCTTTGGAAATTCAATAAGCAAAATTAAGGCTGGTGAGGAGCACAAAGAAAGGAAGTTCATTCATCTCCTTTTTCACTAACGAGCTTCAAAGACCTACACATTTGTACTAGTTTAATTCAAGATGAACTTTAAACTAGATCTAATTAAACTAGTTTAAATCTGCATGTAGACATGCTTGTTGAATCCGAATAGCCACATACACCCGCATCACAAGCGGACCACAGAATCTATCAGGATTGGTAGCTCCTGTTTGAAACATTTAAGTTAAAGAATAGCAGCTATCTGCAAGAGTAACTAGCAAAACTGAAAGGGAAGCTTACTAGAAATTGTCCACAATCCTTTGATTTCATTAAACACCAGAATGATTCAAAGTAACATTTGAAGGAAAGCTACAGACCTTGAGCCAAAAACTTCCTTCTTATTCCACAAAAAATGTTTTCCCTCCCGAGACCAATAGGATCACTTCTCCCCATGGGACATGTTCAAGAAACAGAATGCAAACTACTTCCATTCTAAGGCAGACCTTTAATTTGTTCCACGTTGTTCCCTGGCTCCACCAATTACAGTGATCTTTTCCTTACCCAAGTATCATTGCCACTTCATCCACACACCCCCACATGCAATGTCCCTCCAAGCTTGAAGTGCAGGGCAGCCTTGCAGACGCTATACCTCCTGAAGACAGCTTTTTCACAATGGCTACAGAAAACATGTGTACTGTCCAGAAAGATTTCAATGGTCAATCTATTTAAGTATTCACACATGTGTAAGTAACCAAGTCAAGCACGTCCACCTAGGACCTCGCATCTTTGTGAATGTTACACTCCTTGTCTCTCCCTCTGTTCCCCTTCCTTAGCCTTCTTTCCCCGCACCCCCCGTATCTCAGATTGTAAGCCCTAGGGTAGGGACCGTGCCTATTCAATGAATTTGTAAAGTGCCAGGTGCATTGCTTGTGCTATATAAATGCTTGCTAATAATAAATAATAAGTGATCTATTAAATGTTGAGTACTTTTTATATATATGGAAGTGATAGAAGTATTCACTTAAATGACTGCAATACCCCCCACTGAAGAGGGAGACAGAAATCACCCTATACAAGCCATGTGGTTAGGAGTGATTAGCATGCTCTACTCTAGCCACTCATCTGCATCTTCCATGTTCAAACCAACTCAGTTTACAACAAAGCGGATTAATTTGCCAGCAACGTGAGGACAGTCCAAAATGTAACACTCAAGCTGTGTCTGATTTCATAATGAACATTCTAGAACTGAACGTCACCGGATATTTCCTTGATGCCTGAGGCAAAAAAAATAAATCTTAATCTTTCTACTATACGGATTCTGCCGTATTAGCAGCTATAAAATTTGGCTTCTCATTACTAAGCAGATAAGAGTGAACAAGCAAGAATACTGAATAATTTTATTTTAACTTGTTTTATCCTGTTTGAGTCTCTTCATTTTCCTGAATGAGGAGGCAGAAGGTGAAGATCCAAATTTGAAGTATTGACAAAACACAAAAGCTGAATTTTGCCAGGGGACTAAATTCACTGTGCAACTTCAGAACTATTCAACTCATCAAACACAGACACACACACCCCCAAACAGTGCACCAACAAGTAAGGTTGAGTCCAAAGAACACAGAATAGGTTACCAGTTAAGGTTAGGTTACCAGTTAGGTTACCCTTTGGGAGGATAGTAATCTCTAAAATATTCCTAGACTGCTTGCAGCAGCAACAGCTCACTTGTTCCTCTCCACAGCAGCAGTAGCTAACATACCTGCTCTTTCTAGCAGGTGTCTACAGAAAAATTGGGCCTGCAACAGCTGGGAAAGATAGGAAATCACAACGAGGTGGCAGAAGCTGACGCTGGCAAGGTGGTGCAAAAGCAGAATTTCCTTAACTTCATATTGCACCTGGAGAAGGGCACTGAGGTGCAATCTCTCGACCTGCCCATTTAAGAGGGTTTGTTATTCACTACACAGCTACAGTCTAACTGCTGTGAATCCTGTGGTGCTACTCAAGCTATTGGAGTAGCACCAGCAGCCCCTGCAGCTGGAAATAGATTTACATGCGAACATTACATCTATGGTTTTAAATAAATGTGATGTCAAAAGAACTAGTCAGACTCACTCTGAAGACAAGACTATTTTCATGCGAAGGTCTGAAACAGAAAAAGAAGAGTCACCATGACGTGCAAATGGAATGATACAAAATTTAAACTTTCATCAGTGAAGCAAGAATTTCTTACTCCACTACTGAAAAGTGCGACTTCAAAAAAACGGCTTCTTGATCCACTATACTCAGATCAAGTTCATCCACCGTTCTCACATGCACAAAATACTTTGAATAGTGAAAATATTATTCTATACTAGTATAGCCACTCTATATACTATGTCATGTAAACCCAGTACAGGCGTCTGAAAAACATTTATCAATATGACTGATATGAAATTTACAAATGCTTGGAGAGCAACACAAGGACTACACTAAACTACAAGCGCTGTTGGGATAGGGGATATTAGGACCTGGCTTTTAGCACAAAGCTAAGAAGTTGCACACTGCAAGAGTAAAAAGGGTGAAGTCAGTTAATCAGACAAAGGTCTGGTTTCTCAATATCCCCAGAGGAATAGTTTACCATTCAAAGCATGAGCATTCTGGTCTAAGTTTTGTTTTCATAGCACACCAAAGGAACAAAAACCCAATTACCTCACCCCAAGATAACGAGACACTTCTTTTTCAGGTCATGTTCATTCCCCAACATCCACAAGAGTTAGGCAAAATACATGATTAAAGACATACAAGACCCCAGAATGGAGTCTTAATTTGTATTCTTGGCCTTCTTCAAACATGCCATAGAGAATTCGAAGTATCTACAATAGTTTGAGTTGATGGCATCACTTTAAAGTAATGCAACACACATCAATCTAATTTTTGTACATATTTCAAGTATATACTCAAGACTTTGAGATCTGCAGTCTTTTATTGCCATACTGAAACAATTCTCTGTAGTCCAAAACTCAACTTTACTTGGTATTAATCACTGAGCTAGTTGTGAAAGATGTTTGCAATGAATTCAACAGAGTTGCTTTGCATCATTGCCATCTCAGAAAGCCCCTGCTACAGGAAAGAAAGATGCAGAAGTTAGAGTCCAGAAACCAATCTCCAATTGCAACTGTCAACCTTTGACAGGGTCAAAGATCTAAGCTCTGGCTTCACTGCCACTTACGCTTAACCTTACAATTGTTCATCTCATGGAGAAGCTAAAAACAAATGAATTTTTGCTCTAATTTCAAACTATACGTTTAATTTCATCTGCCAAGAATCAATAGGTACGAATTAACTCTTCTTTACACTGTCCACCAGCCTGTTAATACTTAAATTGAAACATACGCAAAGATTGAACAGTAGCTAGAACCATGTTGACAGTAACCACGCAACCTTTTCAATACAAACCGTCCTGAACAGCTCACTCTGCAATAGTACAGTCCAAACCCTCTCACGTGGAGACTGCCAGTAATATGGAGACATGAGGAAATTCTTGCAGGAGGACACCAACGGCAAGAAGAATGACACCAGAAAAATTATTCATGACCAGAGCTGGAAATTTAACAGATTTCTACAAGCCAAATTTCAAGGCATTAACAAGTGATTTAGCCCTGAAGACTGGATTACACATTGAATTTACAGATAGATCTAGATTTTGTATTTATATCCTTCAAAAGAAAACAAGTCATAATAAACTTATAAAATACCTGCTCTTCAAAAGTAAATACTGGTCAGTCAACTGAGGAATTTGAGGGAGGGAGCTCTACCGTGATTACACGCAACAAACTTTTAGGAAACTTTGATGTGAACTTTGCTCTGCTCCTGGGGAAAATCTAGTGCATTCTTTAGCACATAAAGACACCTTATGAACAATGTGAGTCACAGGATAAAGTTTAACAAGGCATTGACTTCAAGCAGCACAATGATCAGGTCCCTTCATTAGAGACTATGTAGTTCTGTCTATTTAGGGAGTATTTAAAGATCTCCTTTACCTTATGCAGGCATCTGGACTAGGCCTACAGCACAAGGCACATGAGATTAGCATGCCTATTCCTATAAGCAATAGAGAAAAAGTAGTACAGTGATATCTTTTATTGGACCAACTACAGTTAGTGGAGGTATGCAAGTTTTCAGACCTCACAGGGTACTTCATTAAGCAAGTCAGGAGTTAGTGTAGATTGAGCAAAGCAGTGAGGTATATACCGAGAATGGAAACAATGGCAAAGGGCAGCTATTTTGTAAGAGACCACGAGAATGAGACCCAGGTAGGAGGTCTGCAATTCGAAATGGTGGAATGCAGTCATTACATGTACACATTTTTACAACTGCTTGTGAAACCCATATCCGAGGCATCTGCTCCCCCAGCTCCGGCACCGCAGGTTACCTTGGTTAATTGAGGGGTTGCAGTGCTTGAAGCAGGAAGGGCAACGGTTAGAGCGACGATGGCCCCGCTCTCGGGCTGAAGCTGACAGGTTTCGGCATAGAGCTAGTTTACAGGCCTATGCCATGGCCATGAGGGCAGCAAAGAAGCAATTCTTTGCTGCCTTCATAGTAGCCACAAAGTCTCGCCCAGCGGAGCTATTCCAGGTGGTGAGGGAGCTGGTCAGTCTGGCCTCCCTCCTGCCTATGACATGTTTGTCAACTACTTTGCAGATAAGAGCGCTCTGATTCACCACGACTTCGGTGCTGTAGCTTCTGCAGAAGGAGGAGAGTCAGAGGGTGCAGAAGCCCCTTCTGGTCTGGTTTCATGGGATGTTTCAGGTGCTGCCAGCGTGGGCTGTGGATGTGCTGGGGGCAGTTAGGGCCACCTGTTGTGAACTGGATCCGTGACCGTCCTGGCTAGATTAAGGCTTGCCGGGAGACGTTAGGGCCATTGCTGGCAGGGGTGATCAACGCCTCCCTTTGAGAGGGTAGAGTGCCAGAATGTTTGAAGGAGGCGGTGGTCCGGCCTCTGCTCAAGAAACCATCGCTTGATGTTGATTCACTCACCAGCTATCAGTCAGTTTCTAATGTTTCCTTTTTAGGGAAGGTTATTGAACAGGTGGTGACTCAGTAGCTCCAGGAGCATCTAGATGGCCTCTGCTTCCTAGATCCCTCTGAGTCTGGCTTTCGCATGTTCAACGTATACATGCAGCCATTAGGCAAGGTCATGAGGCAGTTATGAGTGAGTTGTCATCAACATGGATTGCCCCCACTTTTGGACTGCTCCTCCTCCCTCCTGCCATGGGGGAGGTGGTGGGGCTTGGATCCGTATGGTTTGGAAGCTGGCTCCATTGGGACAGCTTAAACTATTGCTGCTGTTGGCAGGGCTGTACGTCCATGCATTTGTAGCAGAGCCTCTTGGAGATGTGAATTGTGGGGTGAAATAGGTGGGACTGGGATAGGGAGGACCCGAGGGCAGCCCCAGGTGCGAGGTGGGTGCAGCATAAGGGCTGGGACTGCCTGGTGAGAGCAGGCAGCAGGAATGGGTTGGAGTGGGGATTGGGGTTGAGTTTGTATATTTTCTTTCAAGTGGACTGCTATTGGGTTGACATTTGATATATGTTTAGATCATTATGTATTGTTTATATTATGTATTTATACTGTATTTCATTTGTGCGTGTAAACCCCTACGAGACCCCTGTGGTGTGTAAACCCCTACGAGTACCCCTGCAGGGTACAGAATTAAATCGAAATTAAATTAAATATGCTGATGACACTCAGCTGTACCTCTCATTTTCATCAGACCCAGGCCCAGCAGTCTCTGTGCTTTCCCAGTGTTTGATGACTGTGGGGAACTGGATGAGGCAGAGCCGACTGAAGCTGAATCCTGACAAGACGGGGGTAATGTTGGTGGGGAGAGTGGAGGGTGTGACTTCCCCCGTCATTGATGGGGTTTGTTCCCCACTGATCTCCCAGGTGCAGATTCTAGGGGTGCTCCTGAATTCCCAGCTCCACTGGGATATCCAGGTGGAGACGGTGGTGAAGGGGGCTTTCTGACAGTTACATCTGGTTCGGCAGCTTCAGCCTTATGTCTGACTCCGACCTGGTCCGATGCTTTTGTTACCTCGAGACTGGACCACTGCAACACTATGTGGGGCTACCGCTGGTGATGGTCCAGAGGCTGCAGCTGGTGCAGAATGCGGTGGCCTGGCTCCTTACGGGGTTCGGTCACCGGAAACACAGTACACCAGTGCTTAGTTCTCTGCACTGGCTGCCTATTTTCATCTGGACCCGATTCAAGGTGTTGGTTTTGACCTTTAAAGCCTTACACTGCCTCAGCTTGACCTACCTGCGGGACTGCCTCACTCCCCAGGTCCTCGATCGGCCCCTGCGGTCCGCTGGGGGCGCCTTCTTGGAGGTCCCCCGAGTAAATCAGGGGGGCACTATGGAGAGAGCGTTTTCAGCAGCCGCACCTCAGCTGTGGAGCGCCCTCCCGGAGGAGGCTCACCTGGCCCCAGACCTGCTGACTTTTTGTCGGGTCTGTAAAACCTGGCTGTT
>QEPC01009348.1:237632-270510 GCA_003113815.1 Sphenodon punctatus | reverse complement strand
GGGGGGGGGGGGGAAGAGATGAGCAAGGGGGTTTGTTTTATGTTTACATTTTGATGGCTTCACCATGTTTTATATTGCTGTTTTATATTTTTGTTTTAAAATTGTAAGCCGCCCCGAGCTGCTCTGCAGAAGGGGCGGGGTATAAAATAAATAAATAGAGTCCATTGCTCTTTGGATCTAGTAGAGCTATGAATTTTTGTTCCCAGGCTTGCTTTTTAAAGGTGTTACATTTATTTATTTTTTATTTAAAATTTATATCCCACCGCTCATGCCTTCAGGGCAGCCCGGGGCAGCGAACAACATTCAATAAAAACAATATTAAAAATTTAAAACCATTTAAAAATACAGTATGCACCCCTCACCAAAAGCCTAATGGAACAGCCAGGTCTTACATACATGCCGAAACAGGAGAATGGGAGCCAACCGAGCCTCCTCCAGGAGCAAATCCCACAGCACAGGGAGGGCCACGGAAAAAGATCTAACATCAGTGGCCACCCGTCTCGCCTGGGGAACCTCCAAAAAGGCTCCCACAGACGATCTCAAGGGTCACACGGGTACATGCGGAGTGAGGCGGTCCCGCAGATAAGCAGGGCCCAGGCCATGAAGGGCTTTAAAGGTTAAAACCAGCACCTTGAACCTGGCCCAGTACTTTATAGGCAGCCAGTGCAGAGCCCGGAGCACTGGTGTCATGCGCTCCCTGCGACCCGCCCTCGTAAGGAGACAGGCCGCAGCATTCTGCACCAGCTGCAGCCTCCGGACTAGCTTCTCAGGCAGCCCCACATAGAGCACATTGCAGTAATCCAGCCTCGAGGTGATGAAGGCATGGATGACAGTGGTGAGATCGGAGTCAGAGATACGGCCCAAGCCGCCGGACAAGATGTAACTGCCGAAACGCACTCCCCACCACGGCCACAACCTATTCCAGGCTGAGCCGCGAATCGAGGAACACACCCAGACTCCGCACTTGAGATACCATGGGAGGGCGAACCCCCCCAACAAGAGGAGATTCAAGTCACCCCCAGGTCCCCCAAGCCCTTGCCCACCAACATCACCTCCGTCTTGTCAGGATTCAATTGCAGATGGCTCGACCTCATCCAAGCCCCCACAGCTGACAGGCACTGGGAAAATAAGGACTGCATGGCCTGGGTTGATGGAAAAAGAGAGGTAGAGCTGAGTGTCATCAGCATACTGGTGGCACTGCATGCCCTGAAACCCCCTCACGATCTCCCCTAACGGCTGCATATAGATGTTAAACAAGAGGGGGGACAGAATGGCACCCTGCGGGACTCCACACGTGAAGTCCCGAGGGGGAAGACGTACACTCCTCCAAGACCACCCGGTGAGTTCTCCCGGCCAAGAACGACCGAAACCTGTCCAAGACCATTCCACCAATTCCGGCACGGTCCCGCAGGCGAGTCATCAACACTTCATGATCAACTGTGTCAAACGCAGGCAAAAGGTCTAGTAGAACCAGTAAGGTCTGATGACCCTGGTCCAATGCCAGATGGAGATCATCAACCAAGGCCACCAATGGCATCTCCGTACCGTACCCAGGCTGAAATCCAGACTGGGAAGGATCAAGGAAACTGGTGTGGTCCAGATGTTCCTGGAGCTGCTGTGCCACAGCCCGTTCAATAACCTTCTCTAAAAAGGGAAGGTTAGAGACTGGCCAATAACTGGTAGGAGCATCAGCGTCAAGAGATGGTTTCTTGAGCAGGGGTTCAACCACAGCCTCCTTTAGGCAATCAGGCACCCTGCCCTCCCGAAGGGAGGCACTAACCACCCCAGCCAGCAATGGCCATAGCATCTCCTGGCTAGCTTTCACCAGCCAGGACGGGCATGGGTAGTGGCGCAAACAGATCCCAACAAGGACTCCACATCGGCAAGCGACACCATCTGAAACTGATCCCACAAAACAGGACAGGATAGTCCCAAGATGATCCTCTGCAAAACTGTGGTACCGAAATCGTGGCAGATGCAAGCGATCTTATCTACAAAGTAGTTGATAAACCGGTCACAGTGGTCACTGGATTGCTCCAGGTCGAGGCAGGCAGGACTGACCAAGCCTTTCATCACCCGGAAAAGCTCCACTGGATGTGACTCTGCAGATGCAAGGACAGCAAAGAACTGCTTCTTTGCTGCCTGCACCACCACAGCATAGGCCTTTAAACTGCTCTTATGCTGCAATAGATCATACTGGTCGCGAGTTCGGCGCCACCATCAAGGGTTTCCTTTTAAGACAATGACAGAGAGGTCAGAAATAGAGTTAGTTTTCTGTGCTCTTGTCCACAATCTTTTTTTTCTATGCAAGTTTGTGTGTTTGTGCAAGGGTTGGTGGGTTTCACCTACATAGTTCACCATTGGGGGCATTTAGTGCACTGAATGAGGTATGCCAGATTTTTAGATTTGCAGTTGTAGGTCCCTTGTATTCCAAATAGATTTCCTTGGGATGTCTGAACGAGAGATGTGAACACGTTTTACATCTCCTGTTCCAGCAAGGTCTTGTTCCTGCAGGGATGTCTGTGTCCTGAGTGGTGGAGAGTTAGCTGAGATTAAGAGATTGTCTGAAAGCCAGAAGAGTGGGTCAGGAAATCTCTCTTTTATGGTTTGGTCCCCATTGAGTATAGGCTAGAGGTCTTCTTGTCAGAGCAGATTCTTTGGTATCTGAGGGCTTGGCTATGGATGTCTTCCGACAAGAAGACCCACGATACTCACCCTGCCACACTAAAAACTGCTTGTAGTGAAAAGATTGCGAGAAGACCTTGGGGCACCGGCTGAGCCAGACAGTGGACACATCTTAATTCGGCCTCCGTATGCTGTAGAATTCATTTTAACAGATATGTAAAAACATGTGTAATGTAATGTTGAGAATTGGAAACTCATTTTATGCAATGGATGTATTTTATGTAAGCCTCTTTGGCAACTTTCCTGTATTGTATAAGCTGTTGTTTAAAAAGTCAAGGCCAGTTAGAGATGTTGTGGGAAGCTCCCTTATCAGGGTTCAGAGAAAGACTAATTGGAAGCTAAGAATGCTCAGGCAGGCAGCTGCACTAGTTAGAATTGATCACACAAGTGCAAGACTTGTATAAGTGAGTATGTTAACATCAGAATCGTATAAGACCCAGCAGCTAAGGAACTATCTTGGAACTTCATTGCTGGCTACTTTGCAGACGTGTGGAGGGGCGCAGCAGAACCTGGTGCCCACTTGGGGATCATCCTGCAGCCAGTGTAGGAGCTCCCTGGCGTGCATAAAGGGATGTGTGAGAAGTCTCTTTTACTTTCTGTATTCACTGGGGTTATTGTTTTTATCTTTATGCTTTATTATATTTAATAAAACAGTTTTTTGGCACCCATTGTTGGAGCTATCACTGAAACGGATCTAAACGAAAAATACTTACGAAACACTGATTTCACAAAACAAGGGCACTCAGAGAAGTGGATCCTACAATAGAACGGACTACCCAAATACCTCAAGAAACCCTGCAACAATACAAACAGAAGGAACCCTCCAACCACACACTTTTAATTGTTACCTACCAACCCAAACTGGAACCCATATGTAACATCAAAGAACTCCAGCCGATTCTGGATGGAGAACAAACCCTGAAACAGATCTTTCTGAAGACTCCCTCTTCTGGCTTTCAAACAACCTCCTCGCTCTCTCTCAGCTAATTATCTGGAGCTAACTCCCCACCACCCACAATACCAACACCCCTACAGGAACAAGGCCGTGCTGGAACAGGAGATGTAAAAACGTGTCTTCACATCTCTACTGCAAACAGCATCCAGACATCCCATGGAAATCTTTTCAGAATACAAGTGACCTACAAATGCAAATCTAAAAATCTGGTATACCTCATTCAGTGCACTAAATGCCCCCATGGGGAACTATGTATGTGAAACTCACCAACGCTTGCATGAACTCGCAAAGAAATCATAGATGAGCACAGATTATACAGTTGGCACTCACTTCTCACAAAGTGACCACGTCTATTTCTGACCTCTCTGTCCTGGTCTTAAATGGAAACCTACGCAACACCTTTATAAGGCAAGCCTGGGAAGAAAAATTCATAGCTCTAGATGACAAAAAACAAGGGACTTGATTTGGACACAGGTTTCACAAGCTATTACAGAAATTTGTGAGTCTAACTATGGTCTACTACAACTACAGGAAGCCATGTTTACTTACTATCAGCAGCTCTTACTCAGGAGTTCTAACTCCTGACTAACTTTCCTAACTCTAACTCTCTAGGCTGACAGGTTGTGACTTGCTCAAGGCCACGCAGTGAGTTCATGCCGAGTGCAGGATTTGAATCCTGGCTTCCCAGGCCCCATTCTAGCACCTTATCCACTACACCATGCTGGCTCTCAGCTGGTCAGGTCCCCCATTAAGCCCCCCCTCCTTTTTCTCTCCCCAGCTGGTCAGGTCTCCCTCTTTTTTGCCTCCCCACCCCCCACTCCTCAGCTCACCAGGGCCCCTATTAAGACCCCTTCCTTATCCTTCCTAGCCCCCTCAGCTGGCCAGGGGCCCCCATTAAGAGCCCCTCCTCCTCCCTCCACAACAGCTTGCCAGGAGCCCCCAAACTCCCTTCTTACCCAAGCAGATGAGCAGCTGCCTAAATCAATGCTAGCCAGGGAGGGGTCTCTAGCTGGAGAAGGCAGTGGGGCAGACCAAGAGATAGCTAACCAGTAGGGTAAGTAAGTGGCAGGGCTTAGAAGAGCTGGGCAATGTGGATGGGCAGGCAGGCAGGCAGGCATGAAGGTGGGCAAGTGGTGCTGTGCACAGACACAGCAAGGGGAAACACTCAGGCACGTGAAGCTGGCTGCAAAGCACAAGGAAGGGGGCAACTACGGGAGATGGTAACTACGGGAGATACAGCCTAGGCTGGCCCAGTCTTTTTCCTTCCTCCCTCAGTATTGACTGTTGCAGGGAAGCACTCGCAGGCAGTCCAACCAAGCTAAAGTGTCAAGGATGGGGCAGGCAGTCATGGTCGCACAGGAAGACAGGACACAGGCACAGCTGATGTAGCTGTCTTGCATCTGGGCCCACGGCCAGCTACTATAGCTACACCCCTGTTCTGTGAAATGGCTCGCTGAGTCTCTCTCCCCATCGGGGCTCACTTCCCAAGACCCTCACTGGCACTGGGAGCCAATAGCGAGACTCTGCTCCTTTCTGTTCCCTCCCCACAATACCCCATAACCAGTCACCAGCCTCAGTTTTATGGGCTTGCAAATTTCATGCTGTGCCGAGTGTATATAATGATTTTAAAAATTTCATTAGTGATGGCAGATATAACTGGCACCATACTTGTAATCATTTTATTTGCAGCCTGCTGACAAATCAATCCTAATTTGGATAACAAATTTTCATTGTGTTGGCAACAATGAATTTAGCTAGTGTACATGTCCTAAATCCCATGGCCAACAATAACATCTATAAGATGAAAATAATGTAGGCCAGATGATATCTTTTATTGGACGTGTAGCAGGGAGCACCATGAAAATGCTGTGGTACCTTTAAGGAAGTCAAGAGTTGAGCCAGAGCCATGCCCACGCTGCACTGTAAGAGAGAGGAAGCAGGAAGTTGCAGACAGAAGCTTGGAGAGAGAACATCTCTGGAGCCCAAGACAGAGGGACCAGGGGCTGGAGAGCTGAGGCCTGAAATGGAGTCTGAAGACAGAGAGGCTTGTCTGAGTTACCTGCGAGCCAGTCAGAGGACAGAGCTAGGCCTGTCTCTATTGTGGTGATATTGGACTGCGTGCGTGACTCGCCAGAGGCTTGGAGCTTAGCCTGGAGTAAAGACTGTGGTATGGGCATCAACAAACTGTTTATGCTAATTCCCAGGCTGAGTTACTGAGTCATATGGTGTGGATCCTGAATGCACTTACACACTGGCAAGCCCATGCCTGCTACAGGACCCAATTACTGTTGGCGAGTGTGAAAGATTTCAGGCTGCACAGGCATGTAAGAAGTCATAATTTATAGACTAAGTGTGCAATCCAGTGGCCTGCTAGCCCATGTGCACAGTGCATAGCCACACGTGTGCTTACGCATGCACACATCATGTGCAGCAAAGGCACAACCCGGGCTGACCCAACCCCCAAAACCCCACACACCATGGCCCAGGGGATGGTGCAGGAGCCGTCGCCATCCCTGAGCCATGGTGTGGGGAGGGTTCAGGGGGTCGGATCAGCCCAGGTTGCACCTTTGCTGCGTGTGGCCTTTGCTGTGCGCTCTGCACACGTGCATGCCGGCAGCACGCACATTCTGGCCATACAGGCGTGTATCGGGTGGTGCATGCAGGCCACTGGATTGCACCCTAAGCAAACGCAGGACAGCGTATATAAGGCAGCAATGGCTTAGGAAGGACCAATTAGGAAAAATCCCAGAGACTTCAGACATTTAAACAATGAGGCTAAAAAGCATTGATAATGGTGTTAAAACCAAGAATAAAAAATGAACAGTAAATGCAGATTAAGAACTATGCAAGGCCAAACACTTAGGGAAGGGGTGTGTCACGGAGAAACATGGGGTCACACACGTGTAACACAGGACTACGTGTTTGGTAAATGTGTGGTGCCAAGGGCTTCACATGTATGTAATGTTACTATACATGTACACTATGTAATGTCAAAGGTTCCACATGTTTGTAATGTTAACTCTGAGAACTGTAGAACTCAAATTAGGCCTCTCACGTCACCAGTCTACAGGAACTACAAGAGATAACAGAAAGTGTATTCAAAACATCTGGCTTGCTAGACAGCCTGTGGGGATGTTAATGAACTTCCATGTTTACCTGGGTTGACTACGTGCCCCGAACCACGATTCCCCAAAGACGGGAAATGCGAGACAAAGAGTAAATGCTATATAAAGGTGAGTAAGATACAAAGAGAAAGACTTTGGCTTGCAAAGCTGCTTCGAGAGGACATCTACATATGAATGAGCAGCCTGACCACAGCAGGCTGGGGACAGCATGAAGTGAGAGACAGATTCCGCTCTCCAAACCAAGAGCCCAGCCAGTCACCTTATGGCTGAGAAACCAGAACTTTTGGACTCACTAGGGTAAGATGAATAACTTAGGAACTCAACCAGTATAAATTAGGAATGCGTTATATTTACCTTTTATTTCTATTACCACTCTGTTTAACTATCTTGTTTATGTAATCAATAAACTTACTTCTTATTTTATGAAGAAGTGGAAGGTGTCTAATATTGGAACACAAGTGAGCTACAAGAGCCCTCAAGCTCTTGCGAACCCAGAGAGTAAAGAGTCTGTAAACAGGAAGGATCGGGCCCTTGTGTGACAAAGAAGTTTCATTGTAGCACACTTGAATTAGCCAGTGAGAGAAACTGATTCAAGACAACTGTGCGCAAGGGAAACTGAGTCACTCAAACCTGGTAAAGTGGGGGTGCGGACTCCCAAACCCATGACAATGGCGCCCCAATGAGTAAGGGTTACACTCCGCTTGTGGACCAATGTGTAGACAGTAGAGGAGCATTCCCAGGTGACTCCCTCTGAGGGGAGTAAAATCCCAAAAAACTGCAGAGTCGGAAAGCCCAGGAGTTGACAGCTCTGAGAGTGGAATAAGCAGATCCTTGAACAGAGTGCGCTAAGTTTGTTATTTTAATCTTAATTTCGGGCCAGGGAAAGTATCAAAATTGGGCTACCAAAGAACTTTCACCACCTGAGAAGGTCAGAGCTGAGCAGGGAAGCTCGGAAAAGAGGTCTCGAAGCAGAAGGAAAAAATAAGCAGCAGCTGAAACAGGAGTTTGAAATGAGCACGAATGCAATGGATGGGGATGGGGCAGCAAATCCCCCACCACCAAATTCCCCCCCATCCAACCAGCAACCAGCAGATGCAAATGCACGGCCTAATGTACCCCCAAAACCCCTCCCAACTAACCAGCAACCAGGGGTACAAGGCTCAAACTCTGAACTCGAGATGGCCAGACTGAGGATGGAAAACTCAGGATGGCAAAAATAAATCAGGAAGAAAAAGAGAGGGACAGACAGCACCAGATTGATCTCCTGAAAACACAGGCATCCCTAGGAATGACCCCTCAACTCCTTCCACTAGGCAACACGGGAAACAACGTAGAAGGCAGAATTCAAGACTACGCTGCATTGATCCCACAATGCGAGGGAAATCAAGGCATAGAAGACTACTTCACAACCGTAAACAATGAGGCTAAAAAGCATTGATAATGGTATTAAAACCAAGAATAAAAAATGAACAGTAAATGCAGATTAAGAACTATGCAAGGCCAAACACTTAGGGAAGGGGTGATAGGAAACAAACATTCCAGGGGAAGGAAACTCACATATCAAAGGAATGGGATATAAAGCAGAACAGGAGAAGGTGAATAGACATTTCTGTAATGGCCTGAAAAGACCAAGCTTAAACTGAGCCCATTATATTAGTGGTATCCAATACATTTATGAATTTTAGTAATTCAGAATTTAGTACAGAGAACCAGTCTTTTGAAGGTGTTGTTCAGGTTCCCTTTCAGCTACAATATGCCTGACAGATGACCGTTCAGCCTCTTTTTGAGAACTTCGAGCAGTGGACATCCTATAAATCTCCCTAGCAACTTGTTCCATTGCGGAGGAGCTCTTATTTTTAGGAAGATTTTCCTAATATTTAACCCAAAAATCTACCTTCTTGAAATTTTAACCCGTCATTTCTAGTCTTGACATTTGTAGCAATGGAGAACAATTCCTTGCCA
Source organism: Sphenodon punctatus (assembly GCA_003113815.1). Classification (NCBI taxonomy): domain Eukaryota; kingdom Metazoa; phylum Chordata; class Lepidosauria; order Sphenodontia; family Sphenodontidae; genus Sphenodon; species Sphenodon punctatus. The sequence goes on along the minus strand of QEPC01009348.1, from coordinate 261,783 downwards.
TCTTCTTGGTAACAGCACTTTAGATATTTGAAGACTGCCATCATGTATCCTCTTAATCTTCTCTTTGCTAAGCTAAATGTACCCAGTTCCGTCAACTTTTCCTCATACAACTTGCTTTCCGGACCCTTTATCTTTGTTCCCTTCTTCTGAACTCGCTCCAATGGGTCAGTGGCCTCCTTAAAATCAGGTGCCAAAAACCAGATTTAGTACTCCAATGCAGTTTCACCAGTGTAGAACAGTAGAATTATTACTTTCTAAGTCCTGAAAATCATGTGTCTGCTAAAATTAGTCTGCAGACTAAAATTGCTTTAGTCTTTTTTGTGGCCACATCACATTGCTGACTCGCATTCAATTTTCAATCACCCACAATCCCCAGATCCCTTTTACATATGCTGTTGACAAGCCACATATTCCAAATGTTTGTGCATTTGTTCTTTCTTTCCCAGATACATTTCATTTTGTTAACTTCAGCCCAGTTTTCCAATCTTAACAAGATTTTTAATTCTATCTTCCAAGGTGTTAGATTCTCCTCCCAGTTATGTCATCTGAAAACTTGTTATGTATTCTTTCCATTCTATAATCCAAGTTGTTAATAAAGTTAAACAGCACCAGGCCCAAAACAACACCAGGCCCGCAGGAGCCCACTTAATACCTCTCTCCAGTTTGATGATGAACCATTGACAATCGTTCTTTGAATATGGTTCTTTAACCAGCTACAAGTCCACTTTGTTGTAGTGTCTTCCAGCCCACACTTTACCAGCTTGTCAATGAAGATCTCATGTGGAACTCTGTCAAATTCTTTGCTGAGATCAAGGTATATTATTTCCACAGCATTCTGCTCATGTACTTAAACTAGTTACTCTATCAAAGGAGACAAGACATGGTGTATTTCTGGCAAACCTATGCTAACTCCTAGACTGCAATGCCATCAAAATGCTTACAAATCAACTGTTCTATAATCTCTGTTCTAGTATCTCTCCAGGTATTGAAATCAAGCTGACCAACATATAATTTCCCAGATCCTTCCTCACCCCTGCCCCCTTTTGTTTTTTAAAAGGGACATATGCACATCTCCAGCCTTCAGGCACTTCAACTGTTCTCCAGATTAAAATTATACAGGTTAGAAAAGTTCCTCAGATACTTCTTTCAGTTATCCTACAGTGTATTTCATCTGGCCCTGAAGACTTGAATTCATTCAAAGTAGCTATTCTCTGACCACCTCCTTATGCTGGCCTACAAACTTTCCCCAAGTTGCACTCAGGGGGTTGGGGGGTGAGCACTGAGAAAATAGGAATTGAGCAATTCTGCCTTTTTGTGTCTCCTACTAACATTTCTCTGTCTTACTAAGTGGCAACCCCACTATTTCCATATCCTTCCTCTAACAGACTTCAAAAACAATTTTTTGTTGTTTTCAGTATCCCTTCCTAATGTTTGTGCTTTCATTTTCCTGACACACACACACTACCATTTTGGGCTACTCCCCACCCATGAACTTGTCCTTCCTTTTAGATATCTCCCTTTTGATTAACACGCTGGTAAGAAACTTTCAGTAGAAGCACTTGCACTACTTGTTATTTCCAGTTCAGATTGAGGCAAATCTGATTCAGAACTGATTGAGCCATATTCTCTTTCACTAAAGGATGGTGTATGTGTGTGTGTACATGCGTGCATAAAAAAGTTAATTACAATTCTGAAACTACCCCATTTCATGGTATCCATTCATTAATTTACTAATGAAGTTACTAAAACAAAGCATTTTTAGAATTGGAAAATCTTCCAAAAAAATATAGCAGAAAATTTTCCACCCCACAACAACTGCTGCTATTCAGCTCTCAAAACTGAATTACTTGGCATTCTGATAAACATGTATAAAAGGGAAGAGTCAACAAGGATTTAGCAAAGGGAAGTTGTGCCTGACTAATCTTTTGAAAGTATAAATTGTTTGAAGGTATAAATAAGCATTATAGGGCCACAGTCGTGGCCCTATAGTTAAGACGGTAGCAAACTCTCATTAAACAGTGCCTATGCTGTTCAATGGGAGTCAGTAGAGCAAAAACATCCGGTTGGCGTCCATTCTAGCATTCCTCCAGCAACACATGTATTCTGTGATTACAAACAATGAAGAGGAGTCCAGGGGTGGGGTGAGGGCTGAAGGTGGGGGGGGGGGTTCCCCATACCTCACCTGCCTCTGCCTGCTAGTAGTGTTGCAGCAGTGGCAGCGGAACACTGATCAAACTGGGAGATAAAGTTGTTTGTAAACTAACTCCTTCTCCCCAGGTGATTAGAAGGTTGTTGCCTTGTAAAGAACGTTCTTCGAGATGGCTCCAAATATTCTCACAACTGGGTTGCGCATGGCATGCTCTGTGATTACAAACAATGAAGAGGAGTCCAGGGGTGGGGTGAGGGCTGAAGGTGGGGGGGGGGGTTCCCCATACCTCACCTGCCTCTGCCTGCTAGTAGTGTTGCAGCAGTGGCAGCGGAACACTGATCAAACTGGGAGATAAAGTTGTTTGTAAACTAACTCCTTCTCCCCAGGTGATTAGAAGGTTGTTGCCTTGTAAAGAACGTTCTTCGAGATGGCTCCAAATATTCTCACAACTGGGTTGCGCATGGCATGCTCAGCATATTCAAATAATAGACCATGTGATAGTGTCGAGCTCCTCTAGTATAAAAAGTACTCTTCCCTCAGAATGACAGTTCCTTCTAACCCTTTCTAGGAATAGAAGAAAATTCCATGCAGAGCTGGAAGGGTGGGTGTTGTGAGAATGTTCGGCGCCATCTTGAAGAAGTTTGTTTACAAGGCAGTAACCTTCTGTTCTTCGAGTGGCTCCTCACAGGCTGTTTTTACATGGCTCCGCCAGGTGGTAGGTCTGTGGGCACGCCGATGCGTGAGCAGGGTATGCACACGCATCCCCACACATCTGCACCCACGGAGCAACCGCCTTTTCCAATGCTCCATGCATAGGGACGAGATGAGGTGAGTGGGGATGCGTGTTAGGTGGATGGGCGGGCAGGCGCACGCACCCCCACTCATTGCGGGCATGCACGCCGCATCATTCACACAGGACTCCCCCCACCCATGAACACACAGAAATCTGCGTGTTCATGGGTGGGGGGCCAAATTCTCACAATTGTCTTACTTATACTATATTAGGTAGAAATTTAGGATGTAAAGCAATATCCTGTCTTGGAAAAACTGCAAATATGGTTCTGAGATTATTATGGCTGCTATTTCACTAACTCTTCTTTAACAAAGTTACTGGTAACAGGAATACTGTCTTTAAACCCCCAACCCATAACCAGTTCATTTGCACCCCCCATATAATCAATTCACACTGCCCCGGAAGTGCAAATGAACTGGTTATGGGGTGGGGGCAGCAGGAATTGATTATGGGGGCACAACTGAACTGTTTATATATGCACGTCTCCTTTCATGGCATAACGCTCTTAATAGGCTGGCTGAATTTTGAGTGTCTTGTGCGTTTGATAGCAGTGCCCCCAGGCCCGCCGAACTGGGCGGCACCCCTAGGCCCGCCAGCAGGACACAAAGAGCGGGCCTCCATCTTGACTTCTTGGCCAGGGGCCCATTGCACCCTAGCTATGTCCCTGGTCTAGTGTGCGGGACTGATCAACTTGAATGAGTGCGTGAGGTGAGAGCATGTGTGTATAGCCACCCGGAGACGCTTATAGCAGGAGGGGGTGGCATATACATTTTAATAATAAATAAATAAGTGTATGGATGAGTGTGAGAGAGATCAGTTAGAATGCGTGAGAGAGATGAGAGCACGTGTGTGAATGAGTGTGACACCTCTTTTACAGGAGACGCACCCACGCAGTGGTACGGGTGGGTGCGTCTCGTATGAAAGCAGTCGCTTGTGCCCTCCTGTGCAACACGCACCTCCACCCAGTACCCCTGCACAGAGAAACCTTCCAAAAAATAAAAAAGATGCTCCATGAGGGAGATGGGGGGGGGAGGGGGGAGATGGGTGAGCACCTGTGTGCACCTGCAGTGTTCTTGTGTTTGGGGCCAGCTTACGCATTAACAGAACTATTAAGTTTCAAAAGAAGGGCAAATTACCTGGACAAAAAAACTTCGGTTTAAGAAGCTTGTTAAGACAGCATTACAAATTATACTCAAAAGTTAGCATGACAGTAAACTGTTTGTTAAGGCAACTTTATTAAATATCAGACCAATCTATAAATTCTTCTTTTCTTATTCATTAATAAGAAAAAATCTGACAACTGAAATTAAACTGTACACATTCCTCATCACATAAGTATTGTTCAGTCACCATATCACACATATGCAGCTTAATTTCAGTTAATAACAAAAAATTATGACAAGAAAAATGTACAGATTGGTCTGACCATGGCCTCCTTCTAGATTTGCTATGTTCCCTTCGTTTCCAGGACTCTGTTCTCGAATAGTTTTCTTCGTATCTCAAACCGCTCCTTCAAAGTTTCTCTTGCCAGTACCTCCTCTATGTTGCTTTCCCCTCTGTGGGAGTTCCCCAAGGCCTTCCTAGGTTCTGCTAGGTCTTCGTCTCCTCTACCTTTATATTCTTTCTCTGGGCAAACTCACTGAAACCCATGGCTACTAGCATCACCTGTATGCTGTTGACACGCAACTCTCTCCACTCCCACACTCTCCTCCAGTCTCATATTGTTGACCGTCTTGCTTACATCTCTGCCTGGATGTCTCACCGCCAACTCAAGCTTAATATGACCAAGACCAAACTCATCTTCCCCCCCCCCCCCAAAAAAAAACCCATTCCCATCCCACTTCCCTCTCAATTTCCATTGAGACAGACACCATACAGCCTGTCCCTTAGAGGTGTATCCTGGGATTCATCTTGGACTCCTCCCTCTCCTTTATGCCTCAGATCCATGCTGTTGCTAAATCCAGTCACTTTGCGCTGTATATTGCTAAAATTAGTTGCCACCATAAAAGCCCTAATCCATGCTCTAATCATCTCCCACCTTGACTACTGCAACTTCCTCCTCACTGGCCTCCCCTACTCTCACCTCACCCCCCTCATCTCCGTTCAACACTCCGCTGCCAGTCATTCACCTTGCCCATTGCTGTGACTACGTTCAGCCCCTCCTCTCCACCCTACACTGGCTCCCATGTGAACACATTCGGCACAAGCTCCTGGTCTTCACCTTCAAGGCTCTTCGTGGCCTTGCTCCCTCATCTCTCTCCACTTCTGTATCCCACCACACTCCTGCTCGGGATCTTTCCTCCTCCTCTGCCTCCATCCTCACCTGCTTACAAACCCCTTGCTCCTCCTCATGTCTTCACCCCTTCTTCTCTCTTGCTGCCCCTCATGCCTGAAACTCCCTCCCTGGATACATTTGCTCTGCTCGCTCGCTCGCTCCCTCCCAACTTTCTAATCTCTCCTGAAAGCCTACCTCTTCCATCAGGTCCCTAGCTTATCAGAAGTGAAATTGTATCCTCTTCCCCCTCACTCAGAATCTAGTTCCCTGTAACTGAGTGAAACATGTGCACCTGCAACTTCTCAACTTCATGAATGTACTCTCGTCTCTCCCAGTGTTAACCTCTCCCTCCCCATCCCTTGTCTCTTATAAGCCCCTTGGAGATAGGAACCTGTCTATTACAGCACAGGAGCGCTCTAATAGCTAAGGTGTGTTGCACGCATGTTATAAAGCCCCAATATTCTATTTGTTCTCACATCGGCATGATGAACATTAGGAATGTGAACTCTGTTGTGAAGTATCACTGGGGTAAACTGTTCATGCTGTAAAAATTTCAACTGAATCCGTTGGATACAAACTGGTATCGCAGCTGCTGCCGCCTCTGCCAGCCCCCCCACCCCTCAGCAGCAGGTGGGGAGAGGGGGAAAGGCACAACCACCCCCATCCATGCTGCTGTTGCACCACTACCTCTGCTCCTACTTGGCACCACCGCCACCAGGATAATTTTCAAAGCACCCGCGATGCACACAAGCACTTTGTGGAGCCACCGTCATGTTGCCTGGTAGTGTGGCATCCTGGGACTACACTTCCCAGGATGCCACACTATTAGGGAACATGGCGGTGGCTCCACAAAGTGCTTGCGCGCACTTTCAAAATTATCCTGGTGGCAGCAGTTCCTCCTTCTCCTGGCATGGTGAGCACTGGGGAGGGGGGGGGTGCGCACTTTAGGGGGGGGCAAGGGAGCGAGGGCAAGGGGGTGCGCACTTTGTATTTAACAAAAAACTTGGTTATTCCATAGTCAAAAAACCTCCAGTTTACTAGAAGGGTTAAGGTTCCTGCAAATTCAATCATTCGGGGAGAGATTATATAGAGATTATACATGCATGCTATTTTTATATTTATAGTGTTTTAAGTTTTTATACTGTAAACTGCCCTGAGCTGCCTGGGCGGGATAAATATTATTTAAATAAATAAACAAACAAACAAGCATGGAAATTGAAAGTTAAGGCTTCTGTGCCATGTTAGCAGTAAAGATATTGTACAGTGTCACATATTATGCTCACTTACAACTTAGGTCCCATGCACCCACACTTTGCCTTCGTCTTTCAGTCCCAATCCTCTTCCTCTGCAGGTTGGAGGCAACAATGAAGTAGGGAACAGGAGGACGTGAGTTGCCCCTCACCCTCTCCCCATTCGCTCTATTCTTTCATGTTGGTTGGGGAGAATTAGACTGCTGAGTAATGCCTCAACCCTCCTTCTTACCCACTAGTCCCTACTGTCCTCCCAGAGCACAGAAGGAATGGAGGCAACAGCAATGCCAATTTCTAAATAAATACTACTGTCATTCCAGCATCCAATTAAGTGACTGTGAAATAATACAACACAGCTGCATCTTTGGGAGTATATGGGGAAGGCAAGAGAGTGTGAAAAAATTAGGGAAGCACCAGATGCAGTAAGTGGAATGGTTGGAATGATAGGGAAAAATACAAAGAGTGTGCAGGATCAAGTAAATGGGTGGAATGACAAGAGGAATTAGAAATGGTTACAATAACAAAGTTCTGAGTGAAATAACTGATTCAGAAGACTGATGGTTAGGGCTACGTATTTTTCACGGCAAATGTCTTAAAAAGTCATGACTTAGTCATGGAAAAAAAGTCATGGGTTAAAAAATTGTTTTTTTTATTAGCTATGTTTAAAAGGGGGGGGGGGGAGGGGGGCAGCCTGTTTGATTGTAAGCCCCAGGGTATTTCAATAGGGGATAAACCCCTTAGATTGTAAGCACCGTGGCATTCAAATGGGGGATGAACCCCTTAGATTGTAAGCCCCCAGGGCCCTATCCAAAGCCTATCAAAAACATTTTAAAAGAAGGAGTTGCACAGGGAAAGTCCTCAAACGGGGCAGGGTTGCTACCTTGTAAACAAGGTTCTTCGAGATGGCTCCAAACATTCTCATAACACCCACCCTTCTAGCCCACATGGAATTTTCTTATATTCCTAGAAAGGATTGGAAGGAACTGACATTTTGAGGGGGAGAGTGCTTTTTATACTAGAGGAGCTCGAGACCATCACATGCTCTATTGTTTGAATATGGTAAGCATGCCATGCACAACCCAATTGTGAGAATGTTTCGAGCCATCTCGGAGAACCTTCTTTACAAGGCAACAGCCTTCTGATCACTCACCTGAGGAGGAGTTGTTTGTTTACAAACAGCTCTACTAGCAGGCAGAGAGGTCTCAGTGGTTCCCGCCACACTTGAAACAACAAGCAGTGCTTCAGCTCCAGAAAGTAAAACCCAGTTTTCACAGCAGTTACGGGAAAAGGTAAAACGTCATGGAGGAGGCATATTTCATGAGAAATATGAGCCTCGTGACCACCGTGAAAAATACGTAGTCCTACTGATGGTATACCAGGGGAAGCAGTCCTATAGTTTAATCCATTTACCATAGCTGACACCCTCTTCTTTGACTCCCAATAGTCTCCCACCCTGTTATTCCACTTCCTCTCCAGGTTGTTTTGTCATTCCACACACCCCCTTACTTCTGTTCCATATGAGAGACACAGATAAACACTGTATTTCTCCCAGAGCATTTGAGTTCTCTGTAAGGGCTAGAGGGGCAACTTGGACCTAGGACGTGTGGGTTGTCTGTTACAAGGTTGAGAGCTGAGCAGGGGAGAGAACAAGCTAGGAACCAGGAATATTGAGTTGCTTGTGAAGGAAGTGCAGTCTACTGGATTAGAGTGGGGTGGAGAGGCTGGAAGCCAGGAGTTCCAAGTTCTCTCTTTAAGGGTTAGGACCAAGTAGGTTAGACAGGGAGAAGGAGAAGGAGCCAGGAATCCTAAGTTCTCTCTTTTTTAGAGGAAACGGAGGTGGTGAGGGGCCAGCTCATGCCCTCCTGTCCCCAGCTTCAGTGTTGCCCCCAACCTGCAGAGGAAGAGGATTGGGGCCGAAAGACAAACACAAAGTGTAGGTGCATGGAGCCTAAGTTGTTAGTGAGCACAATATGCGAGACTGTACAATGTCTTTACTGCTAACATGTCACGGAAGGCAGGAGCCTTAACTTGCAATTTCCATGTTTTTAAGCACATGATTGAATTTGCAAGAGTCTTAACTCTTCTTGTAAACCAGAGGGGTTTTTTACTATGGAATAACTATTGATTGTACAGTGCCAGGTACAATGCTGGTGCTACTTAAACAACTGGCCAATTTTCACAATGGAGAGAAGTAAATAGTGGAGTACCCAAGGAACCTGTAGTGAGACAGGTGGTGTTTAATATATTTACTTTATTAATGATTTGGAAAAGGGATTAAGTGATAAAATCTGCAGTTGTTTTAAATCTGCAGTTAACACCAAGTTATTCAAGGTAGTTAAAACCAAGCATACTGTGAAGAACTGCCGGAGAATTGAGAGACTGGTGACTGGGCATCCAAATGGTAGATGAAATTTAATGTTGACAAGTGCAAAGTGATGTACATAGGGAAAAATAATACAAACTATATGTACTCAATGTTGGGGTTGCCACTCAGGAAAAGGACTGTGAAGTCATTGTGGACAATACACTGAAATCCTCAGTTCATTGAGCAGCAGCGGCCAAAAGAGCAAACAGGATGTTAGGAATTATTCAGAAAGGGATAGAGAATAGAAGGAAAATATCACAATGCCTCTATATAAACCTATGGTGCGACCAAACCTTGAATATTGTAGTCACCCCATCTCAAAATACGTATAGTAGAACTAGAAAAGGTACCAAGAAGGTTTATCAACAAAAATGATAAAGGGTATGAAACAGCTCCCATAAGAGAGATTTGATAAAACAAAAGAACATAAGTACGCTATGATTTTATTAAGGTTATTCACCACTTTTAAAACATAAAAACAAAAAATGTATGAATCAAAGTCATTAAAATTTAACAGAAATGAGAATTAAAGGCTCCAAGAACATAAGTAGTGCCACACTGGGTCAGAACAATGGTCCATCAAGCCCAGTATCCTGTCTCCATCAGTGGCCAATCTCTGTCTTGGGAGAAGCACCCAACAGATCACAATAGACAACTCATTCCCTGTTATTCCCGACCCGGAGCAGTAAGAGGTTATGTTCCCGAGGCCTACTTGGCTAATAACCATTGATGGACCTATCCTCAAACAACTTATCCAATCTTTTTTTATCTAGCTACACTACCAACTTCGACCACTCCCTCTGGCAGTAAATTCCACAAGTTAACACTGCTGAGTGAAAAAATACCCTCTCATTTGTTTTAAATCTGCTGCCAGTTAATTTCATAGGGTGTACCCTGGTTCTAGTACTGTTAGAGTAACCTCTACCTGTTTGTTCCACACCACTCATGATTTTATAAACTTCTATCATATACCCTCTGTCGTCTCTTCTTCAAGCTGAAGAGCCCCCACTTATCAAGCCTCTCTCGTCATTCAGCTGTTCCATACCCGTTTTGTTTCCCTTCTCTGTACCTTTTCTAGTCGTACTAGGTCTTCTTTGAGATGGGACAACCATACCTGCACTCCAAGAGAGATCGTACCATAGATCCATATAGAGGCATTAGGATATTTTCAGATTTATTCTCTATCCCTTTTCAAATGATTCTTAACATTCTGCTTGCTTTACCGCCACACACTCAGCTGAGGATTTCAATTTATTGTCCACAATGACTCCCAAGACCCTTTTCCTGAGTAGTAACTCCTAATTTAGAACCAAGAATTGTACACAAAGTTTGGGTTATTTTTCCCTATGTAGATCACTTTGCACTTCTCCACATTAAATTTCATCTGCCATTTGGATGCCCAGTCACCCAATCTTACAAGATCCTCCTGCAATTCTTCATAGTCCACTCAGGTTTTAACTACCTTGAATAATTTTGTGTCATCTGCAGATTTGATCACCTCACTCTTTACTCCCTTCTCCAGATCACTAATGAATATATTAAACACCAGTCCAGTATACCTAGGGCACTCCACTAGTTACTTCTTTCAACTGTGAAAACTGACCATTTAGTCCTACTATTTGCTTCCTATCTTTTAACCAGTTGCCAATACAAGATAGGACTCTGCCTCCTATACCATGATGCCTTAATTCTCAAGTCTCTCATGAGGGACCTTAACAAATGCCTTTGGCAAGTTCAGATCGAATGGCTCATCCTTATCTACATGCTTATGTCCACCCTCAAAGAATTCCAATAGATTAGTGAGGCATGACTTCCCCTTCCTAAATCTATGTTAACTTTTCCCCATTAAGCCATGTTTATTAATACGCTCAGTATTTCTGTTCTTAACCGTTTCCACCAATTTCCCTAGCACCAACATCAGGCTCACTAATCTGTAGTTTCCAAGATCACCTCTGGAGCCCTTTTTAAATATTGGCATTACATATCCTCTAATCCTCTGGTACAGTGCAGATTTTAGCAAAATGTTACGAATTACCAATTGTAGGTCTGCAACTTCATATTTGAGTTCCTTCAAAACTCTGGTATGAATACCATCTAGTCCTGGTGATTTACTACTGTTTGGTTTGTCAATTTGCTCTAGAACCTCCTCCAGTCACACTTATTCGTGACAGTTCTTCTGATTCTTCACCTACAAAGACTCGGTCCAGCATGAGTATCTCCCCAAAGTGCTCAGCAGTGAAGACCGAAGCTTTGATTCAGGTTCTCTGCAATGTCTTTATCTTCCCTGAGTGCCCCTTTCAACCCCATGTCATATAATGGCCCAACCAACTTTCTGGCAGGCTTCTGGTTTCAGATATACTTTTTAAAGTATTTATTATTATTATTTTGCATTTTTAGCAAGTTACTGCTAAAATTCCCTCTTGTCCTGTCTTAACATTTTACATCTGATTTGGCAATGTTTATGCTTTTTTCTATTTTATTTTTAGGACGAACTTTCAATTTTTAAAAGACGCCTTCTGGCTCTAATAACCTCCTTCACCTCCCCATTTAGCCGCACTGGCAGACATTTGGTCCTCTTGCCACCTTTATTTGTGGAATACATTTAATCTGCACTTCCAAGATGGTGTTTTAAATAGTCTTCACGCCTCTTGCATGCATTTAACCAACTGATCATTTTAGTTTCCCTCTATTTTCCTCATTTTTGCATTTTTAATAGGTCAGGGCTCTTCAGTTTGAAGAGATGACAGAGGGGCTATGATAGAGGTTGATAAAATCATGACTGATGTGGAACAAGTAAACAGGGAATGGTTCTTTACCCTCTCAAATAGTACCAGAACTAGGGGACGCTCCATGAAAATAACTGGCAGCAGACTTAAAACAAATAAAATATTTTTTTTACTCAACACACAATTAACTTGTGGAATTTGTTGGAGGAGGATCTGGTCCAGGCCAGTAGTATACCTGGGTTTAAAAAGGATTGGCTAAGTTCTTGGAGAGTAGGTTCATTAGCTGCTATTAGCCAACTAGGTGAAGGTGGCATAACTTCATAATGTCGGGAGCAGGGAGTAAACAACAGAGAATGGATTGCCCATTGGGTAATTTTCCCAAGCAACCAAGATTAGCTGGTGTTTGAGACAGAATGCTGAATTTGATGGACCATTGGTCTGACCCAGTATGTAACTACTTATGTTTTAAAGCTTTTGGGGGACTGTCTGCTCTCTGCCCACCAGTTGTAAAGTTAGTACTCTCCCTGTGCTATGCTGGAGCAAAAATTAAAGCTGTGCAGTCAATCAGGGCCAAGGCCTGTGGGGAAAGACAACCCCTCCCTCTGGATGGCAGAGGCAGTTATTTCCCAGTTCAAAGCAGGACGCACACTCCCCATCTCAAGTCCTACCCTCTTATCAAGCCAGGAAATTCAGTAACTTGCAATAAAGGGTATTTATCAGAGATAAGACTATCCACTTTTTTCTCTCTTAACTCTAATTTTGTGTTACGTGTTGATGTAAACATGCATTCTGCTTCAGTAGAGATGCGTAAACTCCATTGGCAACCATCCCCTGGACAATTCCACCAAGCCTCTAAGTGTGGGGACTGGCCTCCCTGTTTTCCACCCAATAGCTGACAAGCAGGACACAGGGAACCCATCTGCATGAGATTCCTGTGCCAAACAGATCCGCTGTGAGGTGGGGAGCAGGGTGTCTGACCTGCACTATAGCTTACAAGGTGAAATTGACCAGACCCTCTTTCCCCATGTCAATTTCACTCTAAAGATTGATACCCAGGCCAAAAATCATTTCAGCAACCGTTTTGGGATACCAGGAAAGAGACCCTTTCTGAAACTGGCCCTGCCCTGGCCAAACTGGGCCACTTGGTAGTTTTGTACAATAGAAATTTTCCAGAATGCAAACTATAGCTTTAATCATGATTCTCTCCACTTCCTGGCATTCAACTCTATAGTGAACTGAATTTAAATACCAAGTTTTAAAACACAGTTCATATTAGACCAGAATATTACCTCTATTAATATTACTGTCACCTCTATACAGCGTCACGTGTCAGCATTTCCATTATCATGGGACTGCAAGCACAGATCTGCAAGAGGATCTCAAGATAGTATTACCAAATGACCCTAAACAAGATTTATTGAATCAGAAAGGCAGCAACAATCTTGGTTAAAGGTCACAGAAAAAGAACTCTGGATGGAACCTTTTAGGAGACAAAAGCAAATACAGGGAAGATAAATTTTAGAAAGAAAATACTGACCACTTACTGAATTAAGTTCACTTATTTTGGAATGGTTCTGAAAATTATTAATAAATTGGCATTCAGATAAAAATACAACGGCTTGCACTCTCCTCTGATATATTTTAAGGACTATGCTAGTTTACTTGTTACTCGTCTAAGCACAAGCTTTGAACTCATCCCCATTAAGTTGAAAAGCTATTGGAACCCTAAGGAGTAATTCAGAGCCAAGAATATATGAACACTTACAGTTGCACAGGCCCCCCCACAATGAGTATAAACTGGGCACAATCTGGCTCCCATTGAAGTCAATGGGAGCTAGATTGCACCCATTGATCCTACAAGTTGTTCCCAGCTGGTGGACTGCAGAGAACCCAATAGAACTAGTGCAGTTCAGGGGCAATGTCTTAAAATCTAATTGTACACACAGTGTTGTTGAAGCTTTTCCTGCAGTTACGGAGCATCGGGTGGGGCTGTAAACCAGATTGATTTAAGATGCTGAGAAGAGAAACCAGAATAAGGGGAACGATGAGAAAAGTTGTCCCTATAGGTCGTGAGACTGGTTAAAAGTCAGGAAAGTAGCAGAACTGGATAGGGAAGGCTTTGGCTGGCCTATGCCTGAAGGTGCCTTGTTCCCTGATAAAAAGGGACTAGAATAAGACACCTGCAGAGTGATCTGAATCAAAGACTTAAGAAGCCTATTTAGTTGCACAAATAAACAGACTTCAAGTGGTGCTGAAACAGAAATAGCATGTCTAGGTCTTGACCAATGAGTGTTAGGCATGGAGCTAGAACAACCAGACAAATTTACAAAATTACAGATCAACCTAAGACATTAGGGGTAGAGAATAAAACGGAGGATGTCATAATGCCTCTATACAAATCAATGGTGCGACCGCACCTCAAATACTGTGTGCAGTTCTGGTCGCTCCATCTCAAAAAAGACATAGCTGAACTAGAAAAGGTACAGAGAAGGGCAACAAAAATGATCAAGGGCATGGAAGGGCTCCAATATGAGAAGAGACTTGGTAGGTTGGGGCTCTTCAGATTGGAGAAGAGACGACTAAGAGGAGATATGATAGAGGTCTATAAAATCATGAGTGGTGTGGAACTAAAAAACAAGGAGCAGTTATTTACCCTCCCAGCTAGTACTAGAACTAGGGGACACTCCATGAAACTCATGGGTGGCAAATTTAAAACAAATAAAATAAAATATTTTTTCACTCAGCGTATAATTGGGTTGTGGAATCTACTGCGGCTGCGGTAAGGGTCAGTACTATAGCTGAGTTTAAAAGAGGTTTGGACAAGTTTCTGGAAGATAGGTCCATTAGCAGCTATTAGCCAGACAGGATCAGGGAACATGATGGGAGCTGGGGGAAAACAACAGGGAATGGATCCCGAATTGGGACCTGTTGGGTGTGTCTCCCAAGTCACCGTGATTGGCCACTGTCGGAGACAGGATGCTGGGCTAGATGGACCGTTGGTCTGACCCAGTACGGCACTTATGTTCTTATTACAGGGTAAAGCTTGGTTTTGTGGGTGCAACTGTGGGAAACGTACAGCACCTCTCTCCAATTCTAGAGAATGCTATCCACTCAGGTCACTGTTGTTCATTCAATAGTACCCCCAACCCCTGTACATAGTTTAAAATAAAACTGGTAATATTACATACATGCAACATCACAGCTTTAACATGGGCCTTGATGGCTTTTATAAAGCACGTCTCAGATTATCCGTTACTAGACAGAAGTCATTTTCAATGCCACAAAATGCATCCAAAGTAGTTTGTAAACAGTGAATCACTAGTATAAAAACATTCATCTTTTTGGAAACCAGTAAGCTGTAAAAGCCTTTATGATTCAGCTTCTAAAGTGTTATCAGAATCCCTACAAATCTGTAAATTACTCGAGGTTGGTGTAAATCCCAGTAACGAAACTGGAAAAGTTAATCTTCTCAAACACAATGGGAATTTGAATTTCTACATTAATGATGAAAAATTGTGTTACCTAGTCATCACGTCAGAGTAAGACAATTTCAGTTAAGAGTTTTGTGAAGAAGTCTGCATGCCTTTACATTCTTCAGTTAAAATGGTTTTGCTTTTGAGTATCTAGACTTATGATATCGTGTTTAGAAATCTGTAAGATTTGGTATTTACACTGTATGACTAACAAGATGATTTATGAAACACACTCATGAAAACCCAAGAGTGAAAAACCTGGATGTCAGGAAAAGCTGTCCAGTGTCACGTGCCAGCATTTCCATCTCACATTAACAGAACAGCAAGTCAAACAGTATGAACAGGCCTCCGGAAGGATGTTAGTCAAAAGATCTTGTAGTTCTTTGTGTCTCCGCTCACACACACAGGCAGAGCCCTCTGGAGAGACCAGGGAATTACTCACCACTTAAGACAATAGTTCACATTTCCATTTCCCCATCCCACCAAATACCACCCATTAAAAAAACTTAAAGTGCCTTCAATTTCCTCAAATCCAATACAATGAGATGGCAAATCCAAAGAATTAAGATGAGGCCATTATTAATATAAACACGTGTTGCTAAGTATTGAAACAATTATTGAAAGGTTTGCTCTATACACAGGGTCTAAGTAGAAGGTCATGTGCTTATGATAAAACTTGACTCGTTTAGATTCTGAAGCAAAGTATCTGGTTTTTCAATTACATCAGTACATGAACCACCATTTGTATGCACACATCATCCCTGCTGCACCTTTGGCCCACCAAGAACACAATATGGTACTTACATCAAATGACAGGGAGAATCAAAGAGAAATAAGTCACACAAACACACAAGACTAGAAAATTATGTTTAGAGTCAAGAAATTGATGGTTTGCCTGAGAGAAAGCAAATGTTTCCTTGGCTACCTCCACAGCCACAATGAACATCTAGTAAATTCCTCAAGTATCAGCTACCATAGGGATGTAAACTAAAGGAAGTTAACTCTCTATAAAAGACTGTACCTGATTTTAACCTCACTCCATCCCTCAAATTCCACCACCAAAGGTGAAGTCCAGGGATTCCAAGGAAACAAAGATCAAATGATTGACAGCTGAAAGGCTGGTCTCGGGTCTAACGTGAGAGATAGAGAAACTGGATTTCCCTGCCTTAGATACGGGGATGCGGTCTCTTCCCCTGCAGCGGCGGGGGAGCATGGGCGCATCACTACCTGATCTGGATATTTCTGGAGAGAGATAAACTCTAGAGACAATAACAAAGGCAGAATATTCTCCACCCCCCGCAACCTGCCCCCTCTTCCCCACAGCACGTATGGAGTTCAGATCAGCGCAGGATCCCCCCCGGGTGTGATGCACTGCCTCAACCCCGCTCCTCCCCTAATCTCAGTTAGGCCACAGCCGCCCTAGGCCGCAGCCAGTTCCCCGTCGATCCCCGCACCTGGATGACCTCGTTGACCTCGCGGATACACTCCACCATGTGCTGCAGGATCTGCTCGGCCGTCAGCACCTCGTAGCGGTAGTCCTCCTCCTGGTCGTGGCCCAGGCCGCCACCGCCCGGGCCCGGCCCACCGCCCAGTCCGCTCCCGCCGCCGCCGCCTCCACCCGGGCCCAGGCCGCCAGTCTCCCCGCAAAGGAGCCCGTCGCGCTCGCCGCCCACGCCCAGCCCGGGCTCCACCAGCTCCACCTCGCCCAGGTCCAAGTTGTCGTCGTCGGGTTCGTCGTCCTCCTCGTCCTCATCCTCGTCCTCCTCGGCGCCGCTGTCCTCGCTGCACTCCTCGTCCTCGTCGAACTCGTAGTTGTAGCCTTCGTCCGAGTCCATCGCGGTGGCGGGAGACGCGAGGGCAGCGGGAATAGGGCGGGGGGAGCGGCCCGGGTGGGCCGGGGGACTCAGCCTGCTCCCTGCACGCCCGCGGGGGGACAACAACACCGCCACTCAGCCGCCACAGCCACTGAGCCAACAAAGGGACGCGGCCGGCCCGCTCCGTCACCACAGCGCACGTGCGCACGCGCGACAGCGACTGCCGGGGCGCAACCCAGCGTTCCAACACCTCAAGGGCGCCATCTTGAGTGAGGCACGCAAAAAATCTTTGTTAACGTTCTACATAGTGTAAACGCCATTTTGGGTGTGGCGTAATAACGTTACGACTTCTTCGTTATGGCCGCCATTTAAGGGGGTGGGCGGAAGGCAAATTGCATTCGCTAATCTTTGATGTGGCAAAGATCTGTCAGATTCTTGCCAGTAGTTACCATGCTGAGTGTTGCAGCTAGAACAGTAGATAGGCCGGGCCGGGTATTTTTTCCAAATAGGGGAAGGGGCGGGTGCAGACCAGTCAACCAGAAAGAGAAGGGTTAGGGTTGCCACTAAAATATTTCTTACTAATTTAGAGAGGGCCTGACTATAAGCCCCCTTATGGCTACAGAACTGTCCATATTTCAGTCTCCTCAGAGGTAACAGGTGTAGTGCATTGGTCCTTAACCTTTTTAAACCACGCTCCCCCGCCCCCTCCTATTGTGTGTGGTGGCTGAACACCCACCCACCCCCATACATACATACATACACCTGATCCCTCCAGTTGCTTTCCCTCCCCTCTCCCTTGTTCTCTAACTTTCTCACACCTTGGTACCCTGTCATTTTGGAATGTTCCCCTAGCTTAGACAGAGTTTGTTTGTTTAATTGGACTTGTATCCCGCCCTATCCAAGGACTCACGGTGGGTGACAAAACATAACTGAAACAGTACATATGTGATCTCCCCACCCCCAAAATGTCACTGCAAATAAACAGGCAAGTCTGGAGGCTTGATGGATATTTGCATACCAGACATTCATTTATTTAGTTTTAGATTTAGGTGCTCCGCACTCTGTACTGGCTGCCTATAGCGTACCAAACCAGATTCAAGGTGTTAGTATTGATTTACAAGGCCCTGCACGGTCTGGGCCCCTCATATCTCGGGGACCGCCTCGCCCTCAGAGCGATCCCTTCGGTCCACCAGGGGTAGAGGGCGAGGCAGTCTGTTGGCCTTTCGACATATTTGTAAGACTTGGCTCTTCGCCCAGGCCTTCGGAGGGGAGTGTGGGGTGGTGGGTTAATTTTTGTGGGGGGTGTTTTAAATTTGTTTTATGTTTAAAAATTGTTTTTAAAACGTTTATATTATGTTGGAAGCCGCCCCGAGATGCCGTAGGCATGAGGGCAGCATATAAATATAACAAAATAAATAAATATCCTGTCCTTTCCTGTAGGCTTGGGGCAGCTTACAATAGACAAATATAAAATTTAGTAAAACCAAATAAAATCCCATTCCCATCCCAACCCTATCCCCACCTGCTAAGAGCCCAGCCAAGTAAAAATGTCTTACATCACTTTCCCAAGATACTCAGGCTAGGCCTTTGGTGAACTTCCAGGAGAAGGGTGTTCCAAAGCAACCCAGGCATATAAATTCAGCCTTGAAGACTGGAGGACTATTTGTACATCATGAAAGTTCCAAATGAGCTTGGACAGTATATCAAAAGAAGGACATTCCTGACAATATGGTGATTTTTCACATTAGTATTTTGCTTCAGGTTATCCAGCTGAAAATATTTACAGGGTCACCTCCCACATTTCTGAACAAGTAGGAATGACGTCCTGAATTCAAGTGCTCTCTGCCACATCCTGGTGCAAGCTAATAAAGTGTTGGTTACTGCATATATTGATTATATTTAGAGTATATGTTTTGATTATATCTCATGATGCAGCAGTAGGGATGATCTATTTACAGGGGTAATGGTATAACTCTGGTTCAATTTTGTCATCTTAGTTTTTATGGTCAAGCTGGTGAGTTTGATTTTCACTACCCCTACAGTGTCTGTATAGGATGTTCAATATGACCTTGAAGGGAAGGGTACTGCTACACAAGCTCCCTGTTGGAGAATAGTGTGGGCCTGTGCTCTAGATCAGTCCCTCATCATCCCAACTGTGTGTGATGTAGCAATGGGGCGGGGGAGGTTCTTCTACGTAGCTGTATACCTGCAGGTGTTGATTTAATTTGGGCATTTTTTCTCTTCTTCTGTTTTCTCTGTTAGCCTCCTCTTTCCTCATTATTTTTATTTGCACTGATTGTGGGGGGG
The DNA here is from genome assembly GCA_003113815.1 of Sphenodon punctatus. NCBI lineage: Eukaryota > Metazoa > Chordata > Lepidosauria > Sphenodontia > Sphenodontidae > Sphenodon > Sphenodon punctatus. The sequence continues at coordinate 242,631 of QEPC01009348.1, read as the reverse complement.
GGGGGGGGGTTACATATATACTGGGTTTTGGCACTGCTTTCCATGTACTCTTGATCTTTGCATGTTTTTCCCTTTTGATTTTTAGACTTTAATTCTGTGCTGATTTCAGTGTGCACCAAAGCAATGATTAGTCTGGTATTTATATCAGTGATTATGTATTTATTTATTCAGATTTATACATCAGCCTGTTTGTAAAGGCTCAGAGAGGCTCACAATTAATAAAACAATGACAATAAAATTCAAACAACAAGAACTCGCACTCTCCCCCACAACCCTACCCAAAAATCCAACCAACCCCTACTACCCCCACCACCCCCAAATGCTTTTTCAAATAAATATGTTTTACACCATCTCTGGAAGATGCTTAGGCCAGGCTCAAGCAAACCTCCTAGGGAAGGAACTTCCACAAAACTGGGGCAGCAACTGAGAACACCCTCCTGCGCACTCCCATCCCACAGGCAAGAGTAACAGATGGTAGCTGCAAGAAGGCACTCCCAGCTGACTGTAGGGGCCACAATGGGACATGGCAGGACAGGCAGTCTTTCAGATATATGGGACCCAGACCATTTAGGGCTTTAAAGGTCTCCGGTGATTACCAGATGATTACCAGATGAACACTCTCAATAACTGTATATATTCTGAACAATTTCCCCCATGTACATCCTTGCAATGAATGGAGAGGCTCAGAGGATCCTCACATCGTGACTCCTTCCAGAGACTCCAGTAAAGACGTCCACAAAGTGGCCCCTGTAGTCCATGATGGCTTGCAGGGACATGAAGAGCTGACCCTTTCGATTGAGATAGTTGTTCTTGCTGTTTGGGGGATGAATTATGGGACTGTGGGTCCCGTCTATGGCCCCAATGCAGTGGGGAAAACCGATTGTGGCAAGGCCATTGATCACCTCCTCAGGCTCAACCAGCTGGATCACCCACTCCATTAGTTCCTTCACGATGGCCGTGCACACTTCGATGAAGATCTTGGTGATCATGAAGGTTCCCACTCCAAACTGTTGTGCCACACTGTGGCAGGAATCAGAGGTTGCCAGCCTCCAAACGCTTTCCCACTGGTATGAGTCCCTCATGATGGTTGTCTCCTCCAGGTGTGGCTGGAGGATAGCAGCAAGGCGGGATAGTAGACTGTGAGACATTCTGAAGTTCTTAGTCCACTGGTCATCCCCTCAGGTGGCCAGGATGGTCTCTCACCAGTCCTCACTCCTGAACTGGACCCATGCCCTTCTCTCTGTGGAGACAGTTTAGCAAATGCTATAGGAGACCAAAGCAACGTGTGTTGTCAGGAACAGGATGCAAGGGAACCCTCCCCCTCGGCATGGCATCCACCCACGTTCGTCCAGCCTGTTTGGACCACCTTATTGCCCGCAATCACATCCGTGCCCTTCTCCATCTGTGAGATGTGCTGTTGCCCTAGAGACTTTTCTGTGCGTCCAACATGGGGGTCCAATGCTGGGCTATGTGCTGGAACCACAGTATGCATGCTCTCTGCATATTGCAGACCTCCTGTACAGCACCCCAGCGGTCTGCAAGAGTTGTAGAAGCACTGCACCCATCCCATCAGCCATGGTTGCCAATGGGTGGCCTTCATGAATGGGATATGGCATATGGTGCTCCCTCCATGTGCCTTTTTATTGGGGTTACCCCTTCTCTGTGGGCTGTGTATGTGAGCCGTTGTGTGTGTTAATGTCCCGCCCCTTTGTCTCACCCTAGCCTTGCTGTGATGATCTATGCATAGCCTGGTTATGCCTCTGGCCATGCCCCTCCATGTCCTCCACTGTGCCCTCATTAGGTTCAAGAGCACCATGGCAGGCAGAGGCGGTAATCAGTCCGGTAAGTGTATTTCACACCTGGATCCTGTCCCTGTTAGGCCATGCCCCAAAATTGCTTGGATGTGCTCCAACATGGGGCAGGTGCAGCAGAGATCACGCTTGGGCAGCCCTATTGCTCCATGCGGTTGCCTATGGGTATTTGGGGATGTGTTCATGGGGTGCTGGCGCTCGAATTCTGTGCATGTACCCCAATCTACTCCTAACTACCATGTATTCTGTACTTTTTGCCAAGGCTGTCATCCAGGTATTGACTGAAATGGCCCACATGGCTGAGGACCTGCATGCAGCTGCGGACAGGTTCCATGAGGGTAGCCACAATTACCAGGAGGCCCGTTAGTGATTGTACTTCATGCTTTCCAACATTCCACCCTTGTCCCTCAGTGGCCTACAGGAGATGTGTGCTGGGGGAGGGGTGCTTAATGGGGATCCCTCTTTCTTTAAGTGCAAGCGCACATGCTGGAGCAGGCCCAGGAGAGATGGGACAACAGGGAACTCCTGCTGGAGGTTAGGTGGGGGCTCCATGACCCAGGACCAGAGTTTCATTGGAGCAGGGCCCAGAAGAGGAGTCCCTAGTTTTATTTTGTTTGTATGTGCTGTTTTTAATACATTTTATGTTTTGTTCTGAACAGCGCTGTCTGTGTTCTCATTCCTGCAGAGGGTGATCTGCTTTCCGTGACCGGGAGGGTGGGGAGGGAGATGTTTGCGGGGATTGTCCTTGCAGCTGCCGTTGTGTGTTCCCCCCTATCCTTGCAATGCTTTTCTGTTATCAGCGTAGCCCTGGATTGTCCGCCACATTGGCCCATCATCGCACTTTGGGCTGCTTGTGTGGGTCATTCTGCGCCTTGGTCCTCGACCCCAGCCCAAGATCCCTGCCACTTTGGGCTAACCTCTCTGTGCAGCAGGTGTATGTATGGGTGTTACCTCCCTGGGACCTAGCTCTCCTTTGGGACCACTGTGAAACCGCTTTGTCTTTTCCAATGCATGTTGTGGGGCTGTGCTGGTGCCCTGTGCATCCCTGCACCGTGCATTGCACATGTTACGGCAGCGTTGCAGTGGTGTTCTGGAGTAGTTAGCATTCTCTCTGTCTGTTCTAATCCAATGTGTCCTGTGGTTGGGGTCATGTGCATTTTGGACTGTCCTGTCTACTGGGCTGGGGGGAGGGGGTATGCTGCTTTTTGTCCCCTCGGGGATGACGTTTGTGCCCTCTGACTTCCTGCTGACTTCCCCTTTTGTTTCTGTGCTACCGTGTGTTGCATGCTGTGCCTAAGGAGTTTGGACTTCTTAGTGCCTGGCTGTCTCACATGTGTCTGGCGGCTCAGGCACCACTTGTGTTGCTGTAGTGTGCCTTCCCTCGTCACTCTTTCCCCGCCCGCATGGAGTCTGGCTGGGGATGGGCAGTGATGGTGGCTGTGGCTTCGCATGCCCTTAGTTTGCCATGTTGACATGTCATGCGGGGGGGGGGTGTGCATGTCCTTCCTCAAACCAGTGGAGCGGCTGTCCGTGTAAATGGTTACCGTGTTAGATGGGTGGAGGGGTGGGTTGTTGGGTGTGTGAGTGCCATTGTTGGGTGTATGGGTGCCGCATGTGACCCTCCTGTGACCTCCCTGTCTGACATCCATTTGAATCCCTCCCCACTCACCTAGGGTAGGTGGGCAGTGCGTGGTTACTCCCCCCATCCCCCCACGGACCCACCCCTCAGCCGTATCCATTTTAAAACAACCCCAGATATACATTGAACAAGAGGGGAGACAGAATAGAATCAGTGATAATTACACCAGTAATTGAAATTCATCCATCTATATGCATTTGTTTAGTAACTGCAAGTTGTATAGGACAAATATTTACAACACTGCTACTTTTTAGCAAATAGAAATGTTGGCTAATATATTGTATTTAATGAGTTGCAAGTAAAAATATTATTGAAATAAAAACAGGGCTCCATTAGATACTTGGCAAAGCATTTCTGAATAAACATTTCTCAAGGCAACACTTGTTAGGTTGGGTATTATATAAGATTCAGAACATTCCATATCTGAGCAACACAGGAGGGACAAATCAGGTGGGTGTGTCAAGTGCATTTGGGAAGCAAGGAATTAATTTTTTTGTTTTCTTGCATTAAGCACTGCCTGTTTGCTTGCCCCTGGCTCAAACCAGCAAATACGCAGTGCTTGAGTGGTCAGCCCCTTTGACTTCTTTGCCCTGGAAAAGAGGTAGGTAGGATGGCTGACACATCTGGGATGTGGTGTACCAGTGGCATGGTGATGATTAATGCCACGCCAGCTTAGCACAGACTATTTTTATTTAAAGTTTATGTAACACACCAAGAGCCTTCTCCAAACAACAGCCTGCTCTAGCTTGGAGTCCAGAACCCTGCCTTATTAGTCTGAGCAACCACACCCCTAACCCTTATATAATAGGGCCAGTAACCTTACACTCAGCAAAACGGAGTGATTTACGTGACAGACATCCTACATGAGGACAGCCCTGACTTAAACAGTAAGGGATCCAGCTCAGGTGCCTTCACTGACTGAGTCTGCAAATATTTATTTATTTCCTTATGTTTATACCCCGTCCCTCTTGCACAAGGTGACTTGGGGTGTCTCACATATATATAAAGGAATACATTATAAATACAAAATATAAATAAACACAAACATATACATTTAAAAACTACAATGCATAAAACTCCTGATCTGCATAAAAGAACCCCCATTAACCCATCCCACCCACACTCTCCTCCCTGCCAAATGCCTGACGGAAGAGCCAGGTCTTACAGCTTTGTCTGAAAGCAAGGAGATACAAGCTGAAGCGAATCTCTACTGGGAGGGCATTCCACAGCGACAGCATGGCCACTGAGCATGCCCTCCTGTCTGTACGAACCCGCTGATAATGCAGGACCTCCAGGAGGGCGCTGCCGGACGACTGCAGGGGCTGCCGCGGGGCCCAGAGATGAGGCGATCCTTCAGGTAAGCAGAGCCCAGGCTGTGTAGGGCTGTAAAGGTCAAAACCAGTAGGGATGGGCGAACGCGGTTCGGTAGTTCGGTGTTCGGCCCGAACTCGGCCTGTTCGGACAACCGAACACGAACACGAACGCACCGAACGGACCGAACACCGAAATGGCGAACACACCGAACGGAACCGAACACCGAACGACGAAA
>QEPC01009348.1:217287-230705 GCA_003113815.1 Sphenodon punctatus | reverse complement strand
GCCAAAACAATCACCAAAACACACTACACAAGCAGCCACCGAAACAAACACACACCCTCTCGCCTCACTCACGCACACGAATTTCCGGCGCGACGCCGATTTTACGGCTTCCCGCGATATTTCCGGCCGAACGCGAACGCGCGAACCATCCGAACAACGAACGACCGAACACGAACGCACAACCCGATGGCGAACGAACCGAACGGCCGAACACGAACGTACGACCTGCCCGAACAACCGAACACGAACGGCCAAACACAAACGCCACCGAACCGAACGGCCGAACACGAACGCGAGGTACGACCGAACGACCGAACATGAACACACGAACCGAACACAGCCGAACCGAACCGCCGAACACGAACACACGAACCGACCATGGCCGAACCGAACGGCCGAACACGAACCACGATCTGTTCGCCCATGCCTAAAAACCAGCACCTTGAATCAGGCCCAGAAGACAATAAGCAGCCAGTGTAATGCTCAGAGCACTGGTTGAATGTCCTCCCTGCAGCCCATCCCAGTCAGTAGATGGACTGCTGCATTTTGCACCAGCTGCAGCTTCCGAACCATCACCTGTCACCGGGAGGAGGAAAATACTCACTTGTCGGGAAGGGGGAAGCACTCGTTACCAAGGCGTGCCCTGGCCGTGGGGGTTTCTGTGAGGACTTCAAATGCCCGTCAGGATAGAGCAATGAGAGAACGGACCTCTATCATCATAGGGCGCCAGAGGCTCAGGGACACCAAGGCCTGCCCCAAAGGGCACCCACACCACCCACTCACTCCGGAGCGTGGGCGGACAACCGGGTAGAGAGGTGAGGTAGTGGTCAGCGGGAGGTTCCAAGTAGGGAAACAGGTGAAGGGCACTATCATACAGGAGAAGAGATCCCAGGGAAGAAAGGGGGTGGAGAGGATTCCTATCTTCTAACACGCTCGCACTCATTCACTCACCAGTCACTCTAGGGGAAGCAGAGGCATGGGATCCAAGCACACAAGGTTAGGAGCAAGTACTCATGTTCTCGCAGCATACACCAGAGCTCAATCGCAAGGGGGCCGGTCTCCGAATCACCAGTGCCGCTCTGTGAACGGCGCTGGGCTTTATTTCCAAGGCCCCGCCCCGTGTGTACTCGCAAGTGTTTAGAGCGACGCAGCAAGGACGGGGATTCCCCATGCGCTGCGCAAGGGCAGGGGGCGTGGCTGGGCCCTGGAAGCCTGCTCCTCGATTTGATGCTGCCATCAGGGGTGGAACCTCCAGCCGCGCTGGCGAGGCCCCCCGGCCTGGAAATTGTGCTGAGCGGGCAGGCCAGCGGGGGCGGCGCCGCCGGGGCTCCCCACGGCTAACACCCTTCCCCCCTCGAGGCCGCCGGACACCCCAAAGATGGGGTCCCGGGTGGGAAGGGTGTTGCAGATGAAATATGTGAATGAGTCGGGGGGCTGAGATATGCAAGGCAGGCTCCCAGGAACGTTCTGATGGACCATAGCCCTTCCAATACACTAAATAATTCTCGGAGAATACGAGAATCCAGGAGGGTGCGGACCTCGAAGTCGGGTCCGGCAGCCGTATCACCCAGGGGGTCGAGGCGGGTGGAGGGGGGGGTCCGTCTCGGCCTTTTTAAGGAGGGATACATGAAAGGTAGGGTGGATTCGCATGTGTGGGGGCAACTGCATGGTATATGTGACATCATTAACTTGTCGGAGGATAGGGTAAGGGCCAATGTATTTAACGTCAAGTTTGGTGGAGGGACGTGCTGAGGGGTAATGCCGGCGGCATACCCACACCAAGTCGCCAGGATTGAAGACGGGACCGTCCCATCAATTTTTGTCGGTTTGGACCTTATAACGTTGTCTTGCCTGTAGGAGCCCGAGTTGTGCGATCGCCTGGGCTTTGTGAATTTGGTGGGCTAAGCCTCCTGTGGCAGGAACCATCGTGGGAAGGGTTTCTATCGTTCCGGGGTTCAGGTGAAATCCGTCTGAGACAAAGAAGGGGGAGGTGCCAAGGGAGGCATTTGGGGCGTTATTGTATGTGAACTCGGCTAAGGGGAGCGAAGCGTACCAGTCATCCTGCAAGTAGTTGATGTACCAGCGTAAATATTGCTCCAGATTCTGGTTCACCCTCTCGACCTGTCCATTAGCCTGAAGGTGATAGGCTGTGGTGGGCTTTAGGGTTACGTGAAGGGCACGGAACAAGGCTTTCCAAAAATGTGAGGCAAATTGGGTTCCGCGATCGCTAATAATTTCTAGTGGACACCCATGAAATTTAAGGACATGCCGAATGAATAAAAGTGTCATGCGCTTGGCGGAAGGTAATCCCTTGCAGGCGATAAAGTGTGCATATTTGGTGAAATGGTCCACCACAACTAGGACCGTGGTATATCCTCGGGACAGTGGTAATTCTACAACGAAGTCCAATCCTATGCGTTGCCACGGCCCCTGGAGTGGGGGAGTGACTTGCAATAACCTGACAGGAAGTTGGCGGGGGGGGCTTGGTACATGCGCACATGGCGCAACTTGTAACATAGCGCCGTACGTCTTGGTGTAGGGTGGGTCACCGAAAGGAGCGTTGTATCAATTGTTGTGTGCACTCGATTCCAGGGTGTCCCGCAGTAGGAGCGTCGTGATGTGCCCATAAGATCTGTGATTGGCATGACGGAGGCAACACCTTGTCCATGTTTTACCTGTATCCCATTCATTAGTTGCACGTCTGGGTTGGAGGGTGGGGGGAGTTCTAAGGCTGTAGCCCGCTGAATATCACTAAGCGAGATGTAAGTAGCAGCAAAGTTTTTCCTTTGTAATATAGGTCTCGCTACACCCGGTGGTGGGAGACGTCCTTTTTGGTAGCGAGAGAGGGCATCTGATAGTACGTTTAATTTTCCAGGACGATATTGGATTTGAAAATCAAAGCTGGCGAAAAACAGGGCCCATCGAGCATGTCGCCATACTTCAAAAGCTACCTTGATCGCGAGGAGTTCTCGATCTAATATAGCATAATTCCGTTCTGCCGAAGTGAGCTGACGCGAATAATAGGCGCATGGAAGTAAGATGTTAGGGTCCTGGGATGCCTGTAAAAGTACACCCCCAATGGCTCGCTCGGAGGCGTCTGCTTCTACTATGAAGGGTTTCGTAAAGTCTGGATGTTGGAGGAGGGATGCTGACATAAAGGCCTTCTTTAAATATTCAAAACTTGCCTGTTGTTCAGGTCCCCATTCGTAGCATTGGTTAATTTTCAGTAGCTGCAGTAGGGGTGCGGTAATCTTGGCGTAGTGGGGAATATATTGCCGATAGTAGTTGGTGCTTCCTAGGAAGCGTTGAAGCAGCTTTCGGAGGGGGCCAGTCCTGTAGGGCCTTGACCTTTTGTGGATCCATTTTAACTCTGGTGGGGCCAATAATGAAGCCTAAAAAACTCACAATATCACGGTGAAAGAAACACTTCTCCTGTTTGCAATACAACTTATTCATACGAAGTCGACGAAGCACCTCGCGGACATGGTGAATGTGTTGGTCCAGGGTCTTGGAGTAAATCAGGATGTCATCCAAGTATGCAATAACATAAAGGACAAGGATGTAATGAAAGGTGTCATTTATTAAATGCTGAAACACGGCTGGAGCGTTGGCTAAGCCGAAGGGCATCACTAGGTATTCCAACAGGCCGTATCTCATCCGGAAGGCCGTTTTCCACTCGTCGCCTCGCCGGATATGTAATAAATTGTATGCTTCTCGTAAATCCAGTTTCGTGAAAACCCGGGCTCCTTGGAGCCGGTTAAGCAGTTCGGGGATTAGCGGGAGTGGGTACCTGTTCTTGATAGTTATACTATTAAGGCCTCAATAATCCACACAGGGTATCAACCCCCCATCCTTTTTGGCAGCAAAGAAGATGGGGGGCCCAGTAGGGGAACATGAGTGTCGTATAAATCCTTGCTGAAGGTTTTCATCCAGATACTGGCAAAGGGCTTGGAGTTCTGGTCCTGCCAAGGCGTAAATACGCCCAAAGGGAGGTTCCTTACTGGGAAGGACCTCGATAGGGCCGTCATATGCTCGGTGAGGAGGTAGTTGAGTGGCTTGTTCCTTACTAAAAACATCGTGGAAGTCCCCGTAAGGTGCCAGGATTGCCATCTCGGAGGTGGTGGTCACGCAACCTAGGGTCCCATCATGAATGGGGGCTGGTGGAACAGGGCATAGGCATTCGAGGACACAAAAAGGGGATGGGAAAGATATGCGTCGTGCCAACCAGATGATCTGAGGATCATGCTTCCGCAACCATGGGGCACCCAGGACTATGCAAAAAACAGGGGTACACACAATGTTGAATGTTACATACTCATAATGATTTCATATCGTGCAACTCAGGCGAGGCGTGCAGGTGGTGATGGGGCCAGACACCAGCAGTGAGCCATCAATGGAGTGTATGGGCTTGGGGAGGGCCTTAGCTTGGGTGGGTATATTGCGTTGGTGAACGAGGCGGGAGTCTATGAAGTTTCCTGATGCTCCAGAATCTATGAGGGCTGAGAACACCATGGAGCGCTGCTTCGACACTTGCAAGGTGACTGGGACTTGGAAGTGGGAACTTGTATAAGGTACGGGGGCAGAGTCGGGTTGCATTAGGACCGAGAAGGCCCCAGTCCGTCTCGGTCCCTCACGTTTCCTGGGCTCCATCAATGTGGTGGTAAGGCTGGACATTTCTCGATGAAATGAGATGGGTCCCAGCAATAAAAGCATGAATGAGAGACCCGCCACATTTCTCGCTCTTCCTTGGTAATCGGGGTGCGGGAAGCCCCAAGTTCCATGGGTTTGGGGTCAGGTAACCTGGGGGTGCTTGGGGTCAAAAGAGACCTAGACAAGGAGGGGCGTACCTCCTGTCGGTGTTCTCGCTTACGGTCAGTCAACCTATCCTCTATCTGGAGGGTAAGGTCAGCTAACGCCTCCCAAGGATCTGGGAGGGCTACTAGGAATAGCTGATCTTTCATTTCATCTCCCAGACCCCTCCGGAAATGTACCCGTAGAACCTCATTGGGCCAATGCAGTTCCAGGGCCAGCTGTCAGGATTCAGGGCCATCAGTGGTGGGGTAGGCTCGCCCGGGGAGGAAGGAGGCAGGGGGGAAGGAAGGCCCCCCCCCGAACCAGCCCTCAGGCCACGAGGTATCCCCGCCTACCTTCATCCCTATGGGGGAAGCCAGCGGGGCTGAGGAGACACAGGGGGGCAAAGTGGGGAAAGCACCCCTCCAAATTGCAGAGGCGGTACAAGCAGAAGGTGCAGGGCTGCAAGATAGCGCCGCAGAGAACTCCACCATTCTGGGAGACACGGGGGCAGGGCTAGGGCCAATGCCATGGCGCTCTGCATGCTTGCGGGCGCAGCGGGGGGGAACTAAGCCTATTTAGGCGGAAGCCTTCAGTGCCTCTGTGCTGTGAAGCTAGCCCTTGACGAGAGTTTGGAGATTGCTAATACAGAGCATTGTGTGTGTGTGTGGTCTGGAGTGAAGGGCAGAGTGAAAGGCGAGTGAGAGGTGAGTGTGTGCGTAGAGTGGGTGAAGAGCGTTGGGTAACGGTGTGTATACTGGTAGTCCACTATCCTCCCTATTCCCCCTTGGTTCCTCCCGGTGTCCCCCTCCTACAGTGAGGTGTTGGTTGCTCCCCTCCTCCATCCCTGTCGTGGTTCTCCTCCCTTCCCGCCACCTTCCATGCACTCCGCAAGTTTTTCCCCCATACACTATGTGGGTGAGAGGGTGAATTGTTGGACAGGGACCTGGTCCCCCTGCAGAGCGGGTAAGGGCCTGCTCACACTTTCTGTTGATCTCCTCCCCTGTGATGATACGGCCTCATTCCCTAGGGAATACATTGGGCCACCCACTATCCTGAGGGGACTTTTTTCCCAACCGAAGTGTGAGTACTCTTCCTTCTGTAGGAGTCCCATGTGTGTTGTGCGAGTCAGGTGCTGGGTCCATGGGTTCCCTTGTCCCCTCCTCCCCACCCCTCACAGTATCGCCAGTCCCACCATGGACATGGCTCAGCAAGTAGTAGAAGTGGGCCTGGCCTTTCAGGCCATTGCTATGAATCTTAAGGACCTAAAAGAACAAGCCGCAGCCAGGGGTGCGGAAGCACCAGGCGAGGTAGGCGTCCCGGCACCCCCGGTGGGCATACCTCCCCCCTTAGAGGCCGCTGCCTCAGAGCCCATGGTTTTGGGGCCACAGGGGAGAGAACCCCGACACCCCCCCATCCAGAAGTTCGGGTGGAATCGAAAAAGCTTTCAAGGGTTCTTGACCCTATGTAAATTGGCCTTTCAGATGCAGCCTCTCACATATGCATCACGTGCAGCTAAGGTAGCCTTTATTATAGGACACCTGGAGGGCTATACCCCTACTTCTTAAGGAGAGCCCACTCCTGAAAGATCTGAAGTTGTTCCTTTGGGAGTTTCAGTTCCTCTTCGATTATCCCCACCATAAGAGGAATGCGGAGACGGCCATTATGACACTTAAGGCAAGGGAAGGGCCCCCTCTTAGAATATGTTATGCGAGTTCAACATTTAGCGGTGGAACTGAGATGGGCCAATGACATCTTAAAAGTCTTGTTTCGGAAAGGCCTCAATGATGATATTAAGGATCAGCTGGCCCTAACCGGCATACCCGAGAAATGGGGAGAACTCGTCAACCTGGCGTGTCAGATTGATAAACGACTAACGGAACGGTGTCGGGAATGGAGGCAGGAGACAAACCGGGTGTGGATCGGGCGGAGCCCAACCCTAGGCGTAGGGGCAGCAAAGACGGAGGATCCAGAGCCAATGCAGATCGGGGCTTCCCGAGGACCTCTAGACCCCCAAGAAAAAGAGCGCCGCTGGCTGGGTAAGCTTTGTTACTATTGTGGGCTTGCAGGGCATTTCACCAGCACCTGCCCCCAACTTCCTCCCAACCGTCAGGGGTTGGGAAACGACAGGGGCTGAGGTGGGCAGGGGACATCTTGGTAACCAGTGCATGCTCCAGTCCCCACCCCCATCCCCACTAATCAATGCGACCCGGCTACTTACCTCCAGGGGGAACAACTACGGATACCCTAATGCTCCAGCTCCATGATACCAAGACAATTGTTCTCCTAGCCCTTGTAGACTCTGGGGCGTCGGGGAACTTTATTGACACCCAGGTTGCCCAGCAGTATGGGATTCCCCTGATGCCAAAACCCAACCCTGAGGCAGTGTTCGCAATTGACAGATCAACACTAAACTCAAGCCCAATCACCCATTGCACCCCAGCCCTCAATAGCTGGATCGGCCATCACCAAGAACAGCTGACCCTAAATGTGGTTAGTACTCCTGCCTTCCCCGTCATACTAGGCATTCCCTGGCTAACACGGCATAAGCCCTCCATCGATTGGAAATGGAAAAAGGTCCGCTTCTTATCCCTCTTTTGCACCTCCCATTGCTTGCAGGAATTGCCCATGCTGGAGAGATCTGCCAAGAACATGATAGTTGCTGCTACGAGAAGCTCTAACCTCCCCCTAGCCTACCAAGAGTTTGAGCATGTGTTTCGCAAACAGCAAGCCCTAGAACTCCCCCTGCATCGTCCCTACGATTGTGTAATTGACCTATTACCTAACACCATTCCCCCTTATGGGCAGATCTACGCCTTATCGGAACCTGAACTAAAAACGTTAAAGGATTATATCAATGAGAACCTTGAAAAAGGCTTCATTTCGCCCGTCTACTTCCCCGGGGGGGCACCCCTTTTTTTTGTTCCCAAAAAGGATGGAGGGTTGAGACCATGTATCGACTACCGGGGCCTTAACGCCATCACCGTAAAGAACCGGTACCCATTACCTCTCATCCCCAAATTACTAAACAGGCCCCAAGGAGTCACCATCTTTTCAAAGTTAGACCTCCGCGGAGCTTACAACCTTCTCCGCGTGAAGGAAGGAGACGAATGGAAAACCACCTTCCACACAAGGTATGGACATTTTGAGTATCTTGTTATGCCTTATGGATTGGCCAACGCACCACCTACTTTCCAACTTTTAATTAATGATATATTCCGAGATATCTTAGACCAGTTTGTAGTCACCTACCTCGATGATATTCTTATTTTTTCGCAGGATTCCCAGCAACATGTCCAACATGTTCAAACCATTTTACAACGTTTGCGATGATATCACCTGTATTGTAAGATTGAGAAATGTGCATTCCATCAAACAGAAGTCCATTTCCTTGGGTTCATAATCTTAGCTAAAGGCATCAAAATGGACCCCTCCAAGGTGGAAGCCATCAGGAACTGGCCGGCCCCACAAGCCGTGAAACCTCTGCAGCGGTTTCTAGGTAGTGCTAACTACTACAGACAATATATTCTGCAATACGCTGGCCTAACGGTACCTTTGACAGCCCTTCTTAAAAAGGACCAAGTGTACGCATGGGGTCTGCACCAGCAAGCAGCGTTTGAGCGCTTAAAGACAGTCTTTTCAACAGCCCCTATCTTACAGCACCCGGATTTCTCTCTGCCTTTTCTTGTAGAAACCGGTGCGTCTAGCGTAGCATTAGAAGCAGTACTGTCCCAACCGAAAGAAACAGGACAAACACCCTTGCCGTGTACATTTTATTTGAGACAGTTGACAGCCACAGGAAAAAACTACACCATTCTTGAGCGAGAATTATTGGCCATACGAGCTGCCTTTGAAATATGGCGACACTTCTTAGAAGGAGCTCGGTATCTGGTCCAAGTGCTCACTGACCATAAAAATTTAACATTTCTACAAACTGCCAGGATTCAGAATGCGCGGCATGCCAGGTGGGCCCTTTTTTTGGCCCACTTTGACTTTCAAATTATCTATCGTCCAGGCAAACTTAACACCGTAGCCGACGCTCTCTCTCATTGTTATGAAGTCCCCAAGACCTTGGCCTCCCAAGGAGAAACCATCCTAAGTCCTAAGGCCTTCCTAGCAGGGGGACTTACATAAAAACAAATGCGAACATGGGCGTCCCAAGATCCGGAACTATGAGTCCTAATGGAATCGCACCCAACGGGCTTACCCCGGCACAAGGAGGCTATTGCGGTTCCTCGAGTCATGCGTCAGAAGATATTGTGGGCCCATCACGATGCCCCTTTCACAGGGCACCCAGGACAGAAACGCATATTGCAGTTGCTGCAGCATCATTTCTGGTGGCCTACCATGCAGAGGGACGTGCAACAGTACGTACAGGCGTGCACTACTTACTGTCGCACTAAGGTGCCATGAACGAAACCAGTCGGGCTGCTACAATTGGCACCAGTACCACGAGGACCCTGGCAACGGGTCAACGTCGACTTTATTGTGGAACTACCTTCCTCCCAAGGCCATACCATGATTTTCATGGTAGTTGATCAGTTCACCAAGATGGGGCATTTCATTCCCTGTAAAGGCCTCCCTACCGCCCATCAAACAGTGCAACTGTTTATTCAAAACATCGTGAAACATCATGGCCTACCCCGCACCATCGTGTCCAGCCGAGGACCGCAATTCATCGCCCGATTCTGGCATGCTCTCTTTTCGACACTCAGAACACAAATCGCTCCCACCTCGGCTTATTGACCGCAAGCAAATGGACAGGTGGAACAAGCAAATCAAACGCTTGAGCAATACCTCCGATGTTACGTGGACTACTTGCAAGACAATTGGGTTACGTATATCGCCCTTGCAGAATTTGCATTTAACAATGCCCCTCATGCCTCCTTAGGCACATCACCCTTTTATGTCTCATATGGGTTCCACCCTCGACTTGCACTCTCTGAGGAACCTACGATCGACGTACCTGCAGCTGGAGCAACAATACAAGAACTCCATCGCTGCCATGCTCATGCACGTGCCATGCTACAAACGGCACACCAACAATACAAACGGCAAGCTGATAAACATCGACAGCCAGCACCACGATGTCAGGTAGGGGATATGGTATGGGTTGACCGAAGACACAATCCCTCCCTCCGTCCATCATCCAAGTTGGATAATCGATTCATGGGACCATTTCCCATAGAACGCCAGGTTAACCCAGTCATCTATCGCTTGACACTGCCATCTTACCTTCACATCCATCCTGTCTTCCACGTGTCCCTACTTAAAGCCCACCACCCACCCCTTTCCCACCCCTATATCTCCACCAGGCCCTGTATGTGATGTTCAAGGTGAACCCAAGTATGAGGTCCAGGCGCTCCTGGACTCCAAGGTAGTTCTAGGCACCTTATTTTACCTCGTAGATTGGAAGGGTTATGGCATAGCAGACCAGTCCTGAGAGCCGGCCTCCTCTATCCACACTCCACGGCTCATCCGTTTGTTTCATTACCGCTACCCCTCCAAGCCTGGAGCCTTATGAACCTCCTTTACTCAGCATCGACCTTGGGGAGGGGGTGCTGTCAGGATTCGGGGCCGTCAGTGGTGGGGTAGGCTCGCCCAGGGAGGAAGGAGGAAGGGGGGAAGGAAGGGCCCCCCCCTGAACCAGCCCTCAAGCCGCAAGGTGTCCCCGCCTACCTTCATCCCTATGGGGGAAGCCAGTGGGGCTGAGGAGATGCAGAGGGGCAAAGCGGGGAAAGCACCCCTCCAAACTGCAGAGGCGGTACAAGCAGAAGGGGCGGGCTGCAAGATAGCGCCGCAGAGAACTCCACCATGCTGGGAACATGGGGGTGGGGCTGGGGCCAACGCCACGGTGCTCTGCACACTTGCGGGCGCAGCGGGGGGGGGGGACTAAGCCTATTTAGGCGGAAGCTTTCAGTGCCTCTGTGCCGGTGATCAGCGTGCTGTGAAGCTGGCCCTTGACGAGAGTTTGGAGATTGCTAATACTGAGCGTTGTGTGTGTGTGTGTGGTCTGGAGTGAAGGGCAGAGTGAAAGGGGAGTGAGAGGTGAGTGTGTGCGGGGCGTATGAGAGTAGAGTGGGTGAAGAGCGTTGGGTGACGGTGTGTATACTGGTAGTCCACTATCCCCCTTGGTTCCCCCTTGGTTCCTCCCAGTGTCCCCCTCCTACAGTGAGGTGTCGGTTGCTCCCTTCCTCCATCCTTGTCGTGGTTCTCCTCCCTTCCCGCCACCTTCTGTGCACTCCGCAAGTTTCTCCCCCGTACACCGTGTGGGTGAGAGGGTGAATTGTTGGGCAGAGACCTGGTCCCCCTGCAGAGCGGATAAGGGCCTGCTCACACTTTCTGTTGATCTCCTCCCCTGTGATGATACGGCCTCGTTCCCTAGGGAATACATTGGGCCACCCACTATCCTGAGGGGACTTTTTCCCCAACTGAAGTGTGAATACCCTTCCTTCTGTAGGAGTCCCGTGTGTGTAGTGCGAGTCAGGTGCTGGGTCCATGGGTTCCCTTGTCCCCTCCTTCCCACCCCTCACACCAGCTGCTGGAACTGCGTGATATAGTCCAGCATCCCACTTTTTGACTGTTTGAGATTCAGAATTAAAGTCTCTACGTCTCTTACCCGATGAGGGTAATCAAACAGCTTTGCAAATTCCTTAAGGAATTCATCATAGTTGACTAACAAGGGGCTATGTCCCATCAACAACGTGGTTGCCCACTCAAGAGGTGTACCTCCCAAGTTTCCAATAATAAAGGCTACCTTTACTGCATCATTAGCGTACGTTGAAGGTTGTAGGGTAAAGGTGAGGCAGCACAAGGCCAGGAAGCTTTGAAATGCCCACCTATTTCCTGTAAACTTCTCGATTTTTGGCCCTTTGGGCTCTTGAGGTCCTACAATGGGTACAGGCAATGCGGGCGGTGGGAGTGGCGCCGCAGGGGCATCTGGCACCGGCATCGGCGGCATTGCTGCTGCCTGTAATTAAGTCACAGCCATAGCAATATTCCCTTGTTCTGCCTGGATATCCTTAATTTCCATGGCCAGGGATTGAACGGCCTGGACTAGTTGCCCTATTTATTTGGCCACGTCCATAATTACACAGGCCCGTACCTGGGCCAAGGGGTGCTGGTGATTTCTGTCACCGGGAGGGGGAAAACACTCACTTGTCGGGAAGGGGGAAGCACTCATTACCAAGGTGTGCCCTGGCCGTGGGGGTTTCTGTGAGGACTTCAAATGCCCGTCAGGATAGAGTAATGGCCTTACCTCTCCAGGAGAGAACAGGCCTCTATCATCATAGGGCACCAGAGGCTCAGGGACACCAAGGCCTGCCCCAAAGGGCACCCACACCACCCACTCACTCCAGAGCATGGGGGGACAACCGGGTAGAGAGGTGAAGTAGTGGTCAGCGGGACGTTCCAAGTAGGGAAACGGGTGAAGGGCACTATCATACAGGAGAAGAGATCCCAGGGAAGAAAGGGGGTGGAGAGAGTTCCTATCTTCTAACACGCTCACACTCGTTCACTCACCAGTCACTCTTAGGGAAGCAGGGGCACGAGATCCAAGCACACAAGGTTAGGAGCAAGTACTCACGTTCTCGCAGCATACACCAGAGCTCAATCGCAAGGGGGCCGGTCTCCCAATCACTTGGGCTTTATTTCCCAGGCCCCGTGCTCGCAAGCGTTCAGAGCAACGCAGCAGGGACGGGGGATTGCCCACACGCTGCGCAAGGGCAGGGGGCGTGGCTGGGCCCTGGAAACCTGCTCCTCGATCTGATGCTGCCATCGGGGGTGGAGCCTCTGGCCGCGCCGGCAAGCCCCCCGGCCTGGAGATTGTGCTGAGCGGGCAGATCGGCGGGGGCAGCGCCGCCGGGGCTGCCAGCGGCTAACATCACCATGGGCAGCTCCACGTAGAGCTCATTGCAGTAGTCCAGTCTCGAGGTGACAAATACATAGAAGATGGTAACAAGATTGGAGTCTGAGACATATGTCATGTCATGTCATGTCATGTTTATTTGTATCCCGCCTCATCTCCAAGGACTCGAGGCGGCGCACAGCAAAAATTATACATTCGCTGGAAAACCAATCCCACGCAGGGGTCCAGCACACAATCTCAATACAAATACATTAATACAACAATAACCCAAATTCACAAAATCCAATCATACCCTATCTGGCCACCCCTACACTCAGGCGGTGGCCCCAACCTCCATGTATCCTGCTCCCACCAGGATACTCAGCTGGCTCCCCCCTCTCTCACGGGGAGGGCCAGCCAACATTACAACGTTCAACAATAATGCCCATCCCCCACCCCTTAGACCCCACAATAGGCCAAGGAGCTACAGGCTTTCCATATTAACAGAACCATAGTCAAAAATTCCAGAATATCTATACAAAAACCCCACCCAACACTCCTACCTCTACATAGCCACATACCCACCTAGCCTATATCCCACTCAATAACCTCTCCCACAAATACCGGGTACATCCCTCCTGCCACTATCTTATCTCCTGCTGCCTCTATAACAAACCTTACCACCTCCACCCCCCTCTCACCAGGGGGAGGTGGCCCCACTAAACCCACATCACTGATTAGTACTAAGTTGTCCAATTCTTCCCACTCTCCTAATTCCTCA
>QEPC01009348.1:184180-197008 GCA_003113815.1 Sphenodon punctatus | reverse complement strand
CTCCCCCCCAAGTGCCTTTACCCGTGACGGCTGTCCCCAAAAGTTCCTTCCCTCCCCCAAGTCCAGTTAACCCCCCCAGGCGTCTTCACCCATGAGGGCTGTGTCCCCGACAATTCCTTCCCTCCCTCAAGTCCCGTTACCACAACTCCCAGGCGGTGCCAGTAGCCACGGCCACTCACAGGTCCTCGCCCCAGTCTGGGGTCCCCCGGTACCTCCATGTGTCCTGGCGCTGCTCTGGTGCCGCCTCCGACGCCCTCTGTTCTCCCCCCCCAGCCTGGGCTGTTCTCTGCCCTCTTGTAGCTGCCTCCTCTCCGCCCTCCTGCCTGTGCCCTCCCCTCCTTGGGTGTGGCTCCGCCCCCGTGCATAGGGCCGGCCCCGTCTTCTCGGCGCCTCGCTGCTAGCGCCACTGCCGGCTGCTCGCCTCCCGGTTCCGGCCCTCCTTCCTTGCCTCGCCGACCCGGGTCTGTCTCCTCCGCTCCCGCCGGTCGGCCACACACACACCCGTTAAGAGGTCCCCCGGGGGGGCCCGCAAGGGGGGGGCAATTCGCCCTGCCGAGAGAAGAAATCAGCGTTACGATGTATCTTCCCGGCCCTATGAGCCACAGAGAAATGGTATGGCTGCAAAGCTAAATACCACCACATTAGGCGGGCATTCGTGTCTTTCATTGAGGCTAGCCACTGTAGAGGGGCGTGGTCGGTCACAAGAGTAAAGGAGGCCCCGGCTAGGTAATATCGTAAAGCCCCCACCGCCCAGCGGATGGCCAAGGCTTCCTTCTCTATGGTTGCATAGGCCTTTTCCCGTGGGTCCAACTTCCGACTGAGATAAGCGATCGGATGCTCTTCCCCTTCGATCGTTTGGGACAGGACCGCTGCCATTCCTACATACGAGGCATCCGTTTGGAGTACAAACGGTTGCCCAAAGTCCGGGGCGTACAAGACGGGGGCCTCGCAGAGGCTCTTTTTGCGGGCCGTAAAGGCCTTATCCAAGGCCGGGGTCCAGACCACTTCCTTTGGTTGTTTCTTCCCCATTATGTCGGTGAGGGGTGTAGCCAGTGTCACGAAGTGGGGCACATGCTGCCGGTAGTATCCTGCTAGCCCCATAAACTGCTGCACTTGCCTTTTAGAGGTGGGGGGAGGCCACTCCTTGACGGCCTGTACCTTTTCCCAGAGGGGCCGTATTTGCCCCCTGCCCACGTGGTAGCCTAGGTAGGTTACCTCCCGCAACCCTAGCTGGCACTTTCGGGGGTTGGCGGTTAGTCCCGCTCATGCCAGTGCCTCTGCGACCTTCCCCAGATGCCTGAGGTGGTCGTCCCAAGTGGGGCTGAAGACAACGATGTCGTCAATATAAGCGGCCGCGTAGCCCTGATGCGGCCCCAATACCCTGTCCATCAGCTGCTGGAACATAGCGGCTGCCCCATGCAGGCCGAAGGGCATCTTGGTGAACTGAAAGAGGCCGCGAGGGGTCGCGAAGGCTGTCTTCTCCCGGGCGGCTCGGGTTAAGGGTATCTGCCAATACCCCTTCGTTAGGTCTAACGTGGAGAGGTAGCGTGCTTGACCCAACTGCTCTAACAGGGTGTCCACCTGCGGCATGGGGTAAGCGTCAAATGTGGAGATTGTGTTCACCCGGCGGAAATCTATGCAAAATCTCATGGTGCCATCTGATTTTCGGACTAGAACGGATTGGCTCCGCCAAGGGCTGTTGGATTCCTCGATGACCCCTAATTTGAGCATCTGGGCCACCTCCTCTTTCACCACTTGTTGTAGATGATAGGGACTCCAGCGCGGTGGGTCCCGCACAACCTTCCCTGGTTCTGTGACGATGTCATGGTATACTAGCGTTGTGCACCCCGGGCGACTGGTGAACACCCGGTATAGGCTTCTACGAATCTCTTCAGCTGCTCTATCTGGGTTTCCTCGAGCTCCTACCCCAAGGGGACCTCTTCGTCGGGAGGACTCCCTTTCTCCGGCCACCGGGGTTCCCCCGTCAGGGCCTCGGCCCCCTCTCATTCTCGGTCTCGCCATTCCTTGAGGAGGTTGATGTGATACGTTTGGAGCTCGGGTCGGTGCCCTGGCCATCGGACGACGTAGTCTACCGGCCCCTTCTGTTCCACCACCTCGTAGGGGCCTTGCCACGTGGCCAATAGTTTTGACTCGGATGAGGGCAGCAGCACCAGGACTCTCTGACCGCACTGTAACTGCCGGACCCTCGCCTGTCTATCAAACCTCTCTTTTTGCTTTTGCTGGGCCTCTAAGCCATTCTGAGTTGCCCAGGCCCCTACCCTCTCCAACCTTTCCCTCAACCGGGTAACATATTCTATCACATTGTCCTGGTCGTTGGCCTTCTCCTCCCACCCCTCCTTTATAAGATCTAAGAGCCCTCGGGGCTGTCGCCCGTATAGGAGCTCGAAGGACGAAAACCCCAGGGAGGCCTGTGGCACCTCTCTGTAGGCGAACAGGAGAGCAGGAAGCAAGGCCGCCCACCCCTTCGGTTCTTCCCGAATGAACTTGCGGAGCATGGCCTTCAATGTCTGGTTGAACCGCTCCACAAGTCCGTCCGTCTGGGGGTGATACACGGAGGTACGGATGTGATGTATTCGTAACAAGCGACATACTTGTTGCATCACCTTCCCTGTGAAGTTGGTGCCCTGGTCTGTCAATAAGGTGTGGGGGAAGCCCATGCATGAAAATATTTTAAACAGCTACCTTGCAATCACCGGGGCTTTAATGGACCGAACCGGGATAGCCTCAGGGTACTGGGTGGCATAGTCGACCGTCACCAATATGTACCGGTACCGTTCGGACGACCGTTCTACCGGGCCCACTATATCCATACCCATCCTTTCGAAGGGGGTGCCCACCAGGGGTAAAGGGATGAGAGAGCTTGGGGCCACCTTCTTTTTGGTGGTCAACTGACACTCCGGGCAGGAGGCACAGTACCGTTTTACTGAGGCCCTAATACCGGGCCAGTAAAACCGGGCGGTCAATCTGTCTAGGGTCTTTTCCTTGCCCAAATGCCCACCACAGGGTACCTCATGGGCGACCCTCAACAACTCTCTGTGCACCCCCCGTGGAGCCAACAGCTGCCACACCTCCCCTTTAACTTTGTCTTTCTGGACTCAGTATAACCGGTCCCCTGCTAGGGCAAAGTGTGGGTAGGTGGGAGGCTGCCCGGGATCCCGAGGGGTCCCATTCACCGCCTGCACCTGCTCATAGGCATTCTTCAGGGTCGGGTCATTGCGTTGTTCCCGTCCATCCTCGGCATCCTTGGAGTTCTCTCAGACTTCCTCACCTTCCAGCCCATCCGCGGCCTGTAGTAAGGGAGTCATAGCCCCCCAATCTTGGCTTCCCACATTGGTAACATATGCGGGAGCCAGGTACCCCCCCTTCCCGACCTGGGGAGCCTTCAAGGCCGCGCCCCGGGGGAAGGGGATCTGGGCCAGACCGGCCCCCACCCCGGTCCAGCTCTCCCCTACGGGTCTGCTGCCCCCCCAACCCTGGGGTCCCTCCTCTTGCCCCCCGCCCGGTCCTGGGGCTCTGGGTCGGGGCTCTCTTCCCCCTCCTAGTTTCTGGGTTCTCTCTTCTCGCCCTCTGCCCATGTCCCGCCCCAGATACCCGGCTGTCCCCTCGAAGGCCTCATAATTTTCGAGCAGCCGGGTGGCCTCCTCTAACGTGGTTGGTCGGTGGCAGGCTACCCAGGCCCGGCTCCCGGGCAGCAGTATTTGAATGAACTGTTTGGTCATTATTAGCTCAGTTATCTCTTGGGCGGTTCCTTGTTGAGGCTTCAGCCACCTCAGGCAATGGGTCCTGAGTTGCTGTGCCAAGGTCTGGGGGGGGGGACCCGGGCATATACCTTTCCCCCCTGAACCTCCAGAGGTACGTCTCTTCCGATATGTCCAGCCCTTTCAAGATGGCTGTTTTCACTCTCCCAAAAGCTGTGGCCTCGGTGGGCTCCAGTCGGTCGTACATCGTCTGGGCCGGGCCTGACAGGCACGGGGCCAACAGGAGGGCCCATTGGTCCCGGGGCCACTTAGCCGCCATAGCCACCCTCTCAAAAATATTTAGGAAGGCTTCCGGGTCATCAGCTGGGCCCATCTTCGTCAGGCGCACCTGGGGTCCCTTTACCTCCCCCAGGCCCCCGCTGCCTCCGGCTGCCACCGCATTTAAGGCTGGTGTCATGAGAGCTGCCATCTGCTCGGCCATCTGCGCCTGCCCTCGGGCCTGGTTGTTGGCGAGGTCTGCCGTCAGCTGCTGGAGGAACCCTCGCTGTGTCTCTAGCTGGGCGGCTTGTGCGTCCATCAGCCATTTCAGCATGGCTTCTGTCTCCATGCTGGGCCCTAGCCCCCGATGCGTGGCCAGTTCCCCCTGCCTAGCCTGCTGCCTCCTCTGTCGGGCCCACCCAGGGACGCCACTTGTCACCCCCCCATAGATGTCCCCCGCCAGTTCCCGCGAGCGGGCCAGTGGGGAGGGGAGACCCCCTTGCTCTCCAGGGATAGCCCTGGGGCCAGAGGGTAGATCCCCTCAGGCTCCAAAATGGGCGCTCCCCACAGGCGTGAAGCCTGACTCCTACCCACCCCCCTTCTGGTGTCAACCCCCAACCTCAAGTCCCGTTACTCCCCCCCCAAGTGCCTTCACCCGTGACGGCTGTCCCCGAAAGTTCCTTCCATCCCCCAAGTCCAGTTAACCCCCCCAGGCATCTTCATCCGTGAGGGCTGTGTCCCCGACAATTCCTACCCTCCCTCAAGTCCAGTTACCACAACTCCCAGGTGGTGCTGGTAGCTACGGCCACTCACAGGTCCTCGCCCCAGTCCAGGGTCCCCCGGTACCTCCATGTGTCCTGGCGCTGCTCTGGTGCCACCTCTGATGCCCTCTGTTCTCCCCCCCAGCCTGGGCTGTTCTCCGCCCTCTTGTAGATGCCTCCTCTCCACCCTCCTGGCCGCGCCCTCCCCTCCTTTGGCGTGGCTCTGCCCCCGTGCGTAAGGCTGGCCCCGTCTTCTCAGCGCCTCACTGCTAGCGCCACCGCCGGCCGCTCGCCTCCCGGTTCTGGCCTTCCTTCCTCACCTCGCCGACCTGGGTCTGTCTCCTCCGCTCCCACCAGTCGGCCACAAGTAGTCAGAACACAAGCAGATTGTGAGGAGCTGCAGCAAGATCTTACAAGACTGGGTGCCTGGGCATCAAAATGGCAGATGAGATTTAATGTGGACAACTGCAAAGTGATGCACGTAGGGAAAAATAATCCAAACCATGCTTACACAATGCTGGATACTAAGCTAGGAGTTACCACTCAGGAAAAGGATCTGGGAGTGATTGTAGATAATACACTGAAATCCTCAGCCCAGTGTGCCGCAGTGGTCAAAAAAGCAAATAGAATGTTAAGAATTATTTGCAAGGGAATAGAGAATAAAACTGAGGATGTCATAATGCCTCTAGGCGCGACTCCTACCTGCTCCCGGCTCTTGCTGTTGCCGTCGCCGCTCCCTGTCAACCGGGGCGCCCGCCTTCCATCTGCGGGAACAAGAGGCACCGTGAGTGTGGGAGTGTGAGGCCATCCGAGACTGTGACCAGCCCTCCCCCCCCATCCCGGAAGCAGTCGGGGGGTATTTAGCCGCGATGGCTGCGGCTGCGCCTCCGCGTGACTCCTATCTGCTCCCGGTTCTTGCTGTTGCCACCGCCGCTCCCTGTCAACCAGGGTGCCCGTCTTCCATCTGTGGGAACGAGGGGCACCATGAGTGTGGGGGTGTGAGGCCATCCGAGACTGTGACCAGCCCTCCCCACCCCATCCCGGAAGCAGTCAGGGGGTATTTAGCCATGATACCTGCGGCTGTGCCACAAACCGCGAGCCGGCGGCCACGAGCCTAAGGGGCGTGGCCAAATGGCGTGGCCCTTTGGGGCCCTTCGGGGACTGCGAGGGACGTGGGAGTTGATATTACTGTACTCTGTTTGTCTCCCTGTAATTATCTGGGTGGGGTCTGTGGGGGGTAGTCTGGTAGTTATTTGGGAGGATAGGTGCCCGCTCTCCCCCCCTTGGGTGTTTGGCAGAGGGTGGCAGTTATTGGGTGATTGGAACTATTCCCCTCCTGCAGAGTTTCACTGTTTCATGTGTAGAATAGTCTGTGGGTCTGCCTGAACTGACCGTGAAGGAGTTTGCACCAGGGGCGTTGAGGAAAGGGAGTCATGACCAGAAGGAGGAAACTGCAGGGCATGATGACCAGGGTGCAGGTCCGAGTTAAACAACTTAGTCTAGAGGACTTTTTGATGACCCCCCATTCCAGGCCGGTCCCAAGGGAAGCTCAGATCCCGAAGGGCACATTAGATCTGGAAGCTTCATCTGGTGATGCCCAGGTGGACGATATTCTGCAAGACCCCCCTGTTATCTGCTCTGGCTCTCCGCCCTTGGCCCTGGGAAATGGGAAACTCCCCTCTGAGTCTCCCTCAGCGGGCTTGGGCTGGATGCCCCCTTACTGGAGCTCATAAGTGAGCAATGTTACTTAATTGGGGATTTGGTGGCTAAATTAAACTCTCATTTGGAGGACCTCCATACTCAGTGCCCATTCCCAGCACTTTAATATGCTGGTGACCCTGCTGGAAACCTGCCGGGAGGATATTGGCAGACTAGGATCTCTTAAAGCAACCAGTAGTATTTTAGTTCCCGCCCAAACCCAGATTCAGGCTTGTGTAGGATCTCGTCCAGAGGAATCTCCTTTTATAAGGTTGGGGAGTAAGTAGAGTGCTCCCCCAATTAAGGGTAGGAAAATCCTACAACTTGAGGATGCTGCCCTTGCTTTTAGCATTGTTGCTTTGCCTTCTGGGATTTTTCCGGCGTGGAACTCCAAGTGGAATACTGCAGGTTCCTCTCAAATATCTTGGGGCACCCATTCCCGGTTAAATATCTTGCTTGATTTGTGTTCTTGCTCTCACCCCATTCCAGTCAATGTCTTGTATTATTTTTTAGTACCCCTTCAATAGCGGAAAGTCTATTGCCTTATTTGGACCTATTTAGATACTGGGGGATTTATGTAAGCAGGGTCCTTACAGATCCTGAGGGACTCCCTTTACTTTCCGCCCTTTGACACGGAGAACCCTAATTATCTTAGCCTGCCCAAAAGAACCATCTGCGCTCTCTCCACAGTACCAATCAATGCATGTTTGCGGGTTTTGGCTACTAACAAGAAAGATTCCAGATCTTTAGACCCTGACCTGAATGCCCATGGTGGTACCCAGGAGGTGATTGCCCTTATGCAGACTCAGTTACGCCCCAGGCCTCCTGCCCTGGGAGATCCTGCTACTACCCGTGGGCCCGTTACTTTTACATCAAGGGCCCCTGCTACCAACCCGTTTCAGGATTTCGGCTCAGTGGGGGCAAAGCCGGAAGTCCCTCCCGGGCTGGAGTATCCTGTCCACGGCTTCGAATTTACCCCTGACCCAGTGTTATGACTATCTGCCCCTCTCAACCCTATCCGATTGTGTTCTTGGAATATAGCCCGCTGGGAGAGACATGAGGAGGAGGTGGATTTTCTCAATCATTTAAGAAAATTCCATATTATTCTCCTCCAGGAGACGTGGGCCAAGGGGCCTATCGAATTAGACAGATACAGGCTCCTGGTACTTCCAGCTATCAACTTGCATGCCAGAGGCCGCCCTGTGGAGGTCTGGTATGCTTGGTTGCCCAATCTCTACCCCTCATGATCCTCAAGGAAGTATCCGCTTCTCCTCAGGCATTGGGCTTCGTGGCAAAGCTGGGAACCCTGTTATTTATTATTCTAAAGGTCTATATCCCCCCTTGTAATGCAGGATCTTTCAGCAGAGACATGTGGGTTGGAGTGGACAATCTAATAGAGGAGTTGTGTGCTGAGTACTCAGAGGGGCTAAGTTTGGTTGCTGTCAGTGGGAGGGGGGTAGGAAGGGGAGAAGCACCACCCGTTCACACCTCTTACACACAAGGGAGCTCTGATTGCGAAGTGCGGAGAAAGGAGGCCCATCAGGATAGTGTTTGGGTCTGTTCGTGTGCTTACGCACTCTGAACGTCGACCCTTATCATCATAGGGCACAGAGCTGGGGAAGGGAAAGGGGTCCAAACTCACTACTTGCACTTGCCAGGGAAATGGTAAGGCAGATAAGTGAGGGAGGTGCCAGGTCCACAGGGGAGGGGTCCCAGGGTTCACAATAGGGTTCACAGGCTCACACACTCCAGGGGGAAAGGGAAGGGATGGTCCCAGGACGGAAGGGAAGCCCAACCAGGCGAGCCCGCAGGCTCTCAAGCACTCACTCAGTAATCCGGGTCAGAGGGAAAAAGGAGGTCACACATACACAATTATAACAGGAAAGACAGAGACACACTCTAATACAACAGCAGGAAGGGAGCAGGGTAAGGGAGGCACACACAGCAATCCAAAAACAAGAGGGTAGTCAATTTCACCACTTAGCTCAGGGGGGGGGCAGTCTCTCCAGGGTTTGTAGCTCTGTTCACCGGCACTGCTACTCTTGCAGTGCCGGCCTTTGTAGTGCTGGCTCCGCCTGGAGGCGCGTGGAGCGCCGCAACGGGGGGGCGGGGCTCCTCGGCGTCTCGCACCATCCCGGAGCCATTTTCCTCGCCGCTTTTGCCTTTGGCACCTCTGGCTGGGGGCGCCTGTAACGGAGGCGGCGTTACAATGCTGGTGAGTGGAGCAGGGTTCACGTGCCTTCGGGGGGGGGGGGACCGCCGTGCCGGGCAGCGGCTGCGGCGGCTGACAGTTGCGGGGGATTTCAATGCCAGACTGGGGCTGGATAACCAGGCCATGGAACCTTGTTGCGACATGTCCCCAGAGGTTATCCCTATGCCCCTAAATTCCAGGAAATCTAAAGATGTGCATATAAACTCTGCCGGGGTTAGGCTGGCCATGTTGTCGATCAGTAATAATCTCGTCTTTCTCAATGGGTCAGGATTTTGAGATCCTAAGGGGGAATATACGTTCCTTGGCTCTAACGGATCCAGCGTGGTGGACTACATTTTGGTTTCCCCTGCAATGCTCTCTCTAGTCACCAACTTCACTGTAGGGGTTGTTCTATTGGGGGACCATCTCCCTCTTACCCTCAATATCAATTTGGCTGGCCCAGTCCCTGTATTAGACAGGTCACTGGGTGGGGGTTCTCTAAAACTCCCCCTTGGAATCACGATCTGGCCGACTCTTTAATCGAGTTGATTTTCCGTCCTGACATTCTCCACCTGAGGGCTCAGCTGCTGTGCTCAGATGGGAATGAGGCAGCAGTGGATTTATTTCAGCTGTTGGGCTCTGAACTCTCCCGCCATATTCAGGGATTTGCCAGGCCTCAGAGACGCCCCTGTGCAAACAATGGGAAAATCTGGTTTGATAAAGAGTGCAAATCATTTCGTGCTCAATTGCATGCTCTTTACTTAGCTTACTGGAAGGGAACCCTGAGAAAATTGCCACTTGAGTATACGACCATGAGATCGTAGTATAAGAATCTGATTAAGACTAAAAAGAGGGAACATCTGGAGGCTAGATGGACCGGGCTGTTGTGGGCTGCCGAGCAAAATGACACAAGGAAATTTTGGCAGCTAGTTAAGGGCTCCACTAGCAGAGAACGGAAAGTCTCTACTTTCCTGGTCCCCCCGCATACTTGGACGGAATACTTTGGGAATTTGTTCAGTGGTGATGGCATCCAGTCTCAGGATGATCTGTTCCCAGACTTGAATGAGCTCCCCATTTGGCCTCCTATGACAGAGCCCGAGGTTGAGGAACTGGTTGATTCCTTTAAATGCCACAAGGCACCTGGCTTAGACTCCATCTGTATTGAGTTCATTAAATCTTGTAAAAATTGCTGGATTCCCCTTCTTGCAGCCTCGTTTACCACCATAAATAATTTGGGCAGAATTCCCACAGTCTGGGCTAAGGCGTTGGTCATCCCTATATTTAAAAAGGGGCTTAGATCTATCCCAGCTAACTATAGACCCATTAGCTTACTATGCGTGTTGGGGAAGATCTATGCTAAATTTCTGCTGGGCAGGCTCTTGGGCTGGATGTGTGAGGCTAAGGGCATTTATAGACGAGACAAGAAAGGAGGCTGATCCTTTGATCAGCTGCCTTTCTTTGCGCTCATCTAAACATTGAGGCAGGATCTTACCCCGCGTCTGACCGGGCAGGCGATCCTGCCCCCTCAGATGCGGATCCCCGAAGTGCTGGCTTCACGCCGCACTTCCGGGTTCCCTGGGCGAGTGTGCATGCGTGGAAGGGTGCGCATTCGCACAAAGACTCTGCGCCGTGTCTGAACATCAGACATGGCATACAGAGGAAGGCGGGGGGGGAAATGCCAGCATTTAACAATCCCGCTTGTAAGCGGGATCATCTATAAACACCCTAATATTCTAGCCCGGGAGCAAGTCGGCTTTCAGAAGGGGCGGTCCACTATAGACCAGTGTTATGTCTTATACCATCTGATGTCCAAATACAGAGCTCTTAATGGCTCTTTTTATGTGACCTTCCTGGATTTGAAGGCCGCATTCGATTCTGTAGATAGAGACATCTTGTGGCGCGAGCTTTGGGATTCTTCCATCGATAAAAGGCTGGCCAGCCTCATCTGCTCCCTCCATACTGATTCCTCCCTGATGATTAGGGTTGACACAATTGGCCATAATACATCCCCCCCATCAATGTGTATGGGGTGGGGTGGGTGGGTAGACAGGGCTGTGTTCTCACTCCCCTGCTTTTTAATTTTTACATTAATGACATTTTTTCTCTGATGGCCGACCCCAAGTTCTTCCCTCCCAGACTTTCATCTAGGGCAGTGGGGTATCTTGCCTATGCGGATGATGTCTCTCTGCTCTCTCAAACCAGAATAGGGCTTAGTAGGCGATTGAACACCTTTGCCACTTTCTGCTCCATTAAGTTAAATATAAACTATGGGAAATCGAAGGTCATGGTCTTCTCTAATAAACACCATACCCACCATTGGTATGTGGAAGGACATTCGATAGAGCAGGTTTCATCCTTCTGTTATGTGGGCCTTCTTTTCCACAAAACCGGTAAATGGGGGGAGCATGTTTCCAGATCATTCATTGCTACTAAGGACCCCTCTCACGCCATTCAAGGCCTGTTCAAGCGCCAAGGTCAGAGAGCAATAGAGCTGGCAGTCCAGGTGTTCAACACCAAGGTAAAATCTCAATTGTTGTATGGGGCAGAACTCTGGGCTCCCGATTTGGCCCATAGGGTCAATCTGACCCAATCCAAATTTCTGATGATGCTTTTGGGAGACCCAAAAAGTGTTCCGCATGTTGTAGCCAGGACAGAGCTGGGCCAAAAATCCTGGCGACTGTCTGCCATGGCGTTGGCCACCAAGTTCTGGTGCAAATTATTTCTTAACCGATGTTCACTGTTATTGAGAGAGGTGGAGGAGGATGTTTTTGCTAACCCCTGGGCGGTAGGCATGGATGCGCTTATGTCACAAATGGGGATGTCTAAGAGCTATCTCTCCCATAAACTCCCTGATACTGTGGTAAAGGAGGTTCTACTCAGGATGAGTGACATTGAGCGGCAAACCAATCTGAGTAGAATCGGTGCCTCCCCTCATCTGGCAATGTACCTCTCCTGCGTTCCCAGTATGGGTCAGATGGCCAAATATCTCTCAGCCCCCATCTCCACCAGAGCTAAGCATCTCATCTTTCGCGCACATGCCAACACCTTTCCATCGCAGGTCTTAGAGGGGCGCTTTCAAGGCCCCTTCTCCAAGCATCTGTGCCCATTCAATAATCTCACTGCTGAATCGATAGGGCACATTATTCTATCCTGCCACCTATATGATTGTCCCAGAACTGAATTTCTGGAGCCCTTGCTGAAGCTATTCCCTGGTAGAGCTGAGTCTACCCTTCTAGGTCTTTTATTAGGCAGCTCTGAGGGGCAGGTGATTTCTCACATTGCCTCCTTCCTTCTGCAAGCATTCCATAGACGCAAGTGCTTCTTGGAATTTAGGTATTGCCAATGTTAAATGTACTCCCCTTATTTCATTCTTTGGGTTACTGTATGGGGTTTTTGTTATCACAGGCCAGGGTATCCCGCGGGGGAGGAATGGGCCGATCTGGACTGACCTTTTAACTCCCGGATTCTCCCTTTGCCTAGTTTGCTTGCCAGTTTTATTATTATTTTATCATGCTTATTTACAGGATGCCCTTGCGCTGTGCTAGGCTGTCCTCTCGCTCTTGTTTTGTGTATAATGTTTTGCTATGGTTGATGATTATGCAATAAATATATATGTACGTATGTAATGCCTCTATACAAATGAATGGTGCGACCGCACCTTGAATATTGTGTGCAGTTCTAGTCACCCCATCTCAAAAAAGACATAGCGGAACTAAAAAAGGTAAAGAGGGAGACTGAGCATGTGCGAGTGAGAACAGCAGGGCAAAGCGAGTGCTCCTCCAAACCGTGGCTGAAAGAGGCCTCAAAAGAACTGTTAAAGAAAACAAACCTCCAGAAAAGTAAGAGAAATGGCAGGGGGAAGCAAGGGGGAGGAAAAAAAAGACAGTAAAAGAAACCCCGCTGGAGAAATACTGCAGACAGAGGCCTGGTGAAAGGGCTAGAGGGGAGGCCTCATCAAAAGAGAGGGAAAAGATGGCGGCGGGTGCTGTAACAGAGGGGGAGGAAACCCCAGATGAGACTGAGCCTGAGGAGGAAGCAGAGGGGAAAACAATAAAGGCGCTCCTCCTTGAAATGAAAAGGGATTTCAAAAGGGATATGAACAAATTGAGAGACTCAGTGGAAGCTGGAAATAAAAAGCTGGAAAGGCTGGGGCATAGAATTGACACAGTAGAGGAGAGAGTCTCCTCCTTGGAAGACCAGG